>DWFO01000007.1:0-39895 GCA_018246595.1 Mimoniades nurscia nurscia
TTTAATGCTGTCTTTACACTCGTAAATATATGTAGGTGAAATGACTCAGAATTACATTGCAAATTCCGCCTTATTGACTTAACGGGAAGGAAACACTCGCCAATGCCACCGATTAACATCAATATTAACAATCGTTCGAAGAAGTTCGCCATATTTCAAATTCCATTGGTTAGCCGGTGAGCCGGCGCGCTGATGAAATGGTGTGAGAAAATGGCGGCACTTGGACGTCAATATCATTTCTCATACTGTGTGTTTTTCATGATGAATGAACAGTTTGTTTTGGAAAAAGGACATGTAATTTTTTTTTCTGCTTGAATCATCACACCAAGTTTCTTACGGCCTAGACAAGATCAACGAATGCTAAATATGGCCGTTATTACCTGATGTGCTTTTCCAACAGTCAACGTTCTGTTCATGACCGCACGTCGATTTCTTAGATACGACTCTCGCATCAGATCAGCGAATTGGCAATAAGCTGAACGCTATTCAATTGGGCGCGCGTATAACGTAACAGGTGAAACGTGAAACGTGATACACTCCTCTACCTATCACTTCGGGACACAAAGGCGTGATGTTATGTTAACTTCAATTCACACAGCTGATAAAGTCAACATCTCGATCCAATAATGGCGACGGTTGGCTGTTATGATTCTCGTGGATTATCTCGAGACTGCAGTAGCCCCTATGGTACCAGTGTGTGGATACAATCACATACGCATCGTCAGTTCGCGTCCACTGCAACGCGCGTACGCTCGCCTAACAATTATTATTTCCGATAAGTGCTGTTTGTGTGAAAAATATAAACGATTCATACGAATTATTATTGATAAATCGTGACAGTAGGTCAGTTTGAAACGTTCGAAGTTTTAATAGTAAGTTGATTATTGTTTTATCAATGTTTAATGTTTTGTTTAGATTACGTATTTCATTTAAGAATGAAATAAAATTTTGAGAGTTACAAATATAGCTTTAGAGTTATGATTATTATACATGTCAATGAATATTAATGTTTAAAATTATATATTAGTAATTGTATTTTAATATTTTTTATAAAATTATCTTGTTTTATGACATCGAGTACCACTTGGAAATAGGCTTTTAATGAAAAAGATAGAATATTAAATTACATTTAATATCTTGTATTATTTTGTTAATAATTTCCATCCAAGCATAATTGGATAAACATTCCGAAATTTATAAAGATTTTAATTTATGAGCTCAATAATACTTTACGATCTATTGTAAAAGACGCAGTGTAAATAATTCATATTTGATCACGGCTCAACTTATCAAAACTGGGAATGTTTTCACAGTATTATGAGATAAGTCGCGTCGTTTATTTTTAGATAAATGCAAGGGGATGTACTGATATTGTTTCTTTTTTTTCTTCTACGACGCCGACGTGCATAGGAGCCAGGCTGCGAACATCTTGCGCGCAATGTGGGCGGCGCTGTTGCATTTAGAAATTACATTGTATTAGCACGTTTTGCATCTAAAAAGGAGCCAGAACTTATAATGTGTAGTATTTATAAATGTTTTTATAACGTAGCGTTTTATATACAAAATATGTCTACTTATACATATAATACATTTTTTTTTTTTAAATCCTTTTAAATGAAGTCGGAGCTCTCTGTCTAACCCGGCACTAGGCGTGGTGATATAATAAAAATCATCATCAGTGAACGTTATTAACATTCTTGAACGATTTCGGCAAAGCTTCGATGAATCAGTCCTTCAGACATCCAGGACATTAATCTCCGTCTCCGTATGACTAAACTGTTTTATGACTTACAGCTTGCCTTATTGTAAAGAATAAACAAGCTTAGGCTTGGCTATTATCTTAAACGATCACTGTTAAATGTCATCTGCGTTTCCATTTCCGTGCATAGAGTGACATAAAGTGGTTAGGTACTCGTAGATATACTTGTAATCACGTCCAATATGGCAATTACATATTTATGGCAACAGAAGCACCTCCTATTTCATGATGGGATATAAACTTAACTGGTGAAACGTGTTAGTGTAGGTACTACACTCCTCTGTATATCTCTTCGGGGATTACAGGCGTGATGTTTCACGTAATATTAATGTAAAATGTTCAGTGAGAGTCATGAATCTAGAAGAAGCACTATATGTAGGTCTGTAAGGATAGAGATATTTGGTATTTGGTGCCCACTGCCTGCCCCGTAAGGGGCCCCGCGTGATGTTAAATTAACAATAACAGTGTGAAATATTATTGCGTGTTACATTTAAGAAGAATTTTATTAATATTCATAATGTCTTCCATAAGGTATCTTTTGATATTGTATAATTTTATATCATTCAAAACATACTGATATGAATATATTTATACTGTACGTATAAACAATTTCAATTTGGTAGTTACATAGAACGCCAATGTTTGATGTGGTGCAAATGCCTTGAATAAGTTTTATTAAATGATTGGTATTATTTTAAAACTTAAGTAACGTTTAGTATTGCTGTGTAACATGATATTATAAGATTAATGGATAGGCATACAGGTTAATGCTATCATCATCACCATCGCCAACGTAATGCAGTCCACTGTTGGACACAGGCCTCCCCTTAAGGGTTATGCCCATAATCCCCCCGCTGGGCATGCGAGTTGGAGGTCATATGCCAGGACATGCCAGCGCCATATTTACGTCTTACGACGCTCTGTATCCTGGCGCGAGGTCAGGAAATATATTCCTACCCCGCCCACACACGATTATTACTAAAAAAATTCCTAATAAAAAAAAATTCAATGAATATAACAAATAAGCTGTTTAATAAAAAGTAATTGTTGAATCTTGCGATCTTTTTCCAATTTTATAATATTTTGCCCTATTTAGTAACATATGTTGTGTGTGTTTAAGTTTCCTTGATATTGTATCTCTTACATTCCAGTGACTTACCAGTTATTTGAACGGATAGTATTAATAAAGGAATTATATTAATATTTCCTATACGAATACGATCAAGAAAACTATTATCAATGTAGATTGAACCTCAAAGCGTTACGTAACGTAACGCAACTCCGCAAGCCCGAAATCTTAGACACACTCAACCTTAATGTACGTTTGTAGTTTGTTTAAAAATAACGACAAGTGGGTGATGCGATGGTTAAAGTGATGGATCATCTCGCGCACAGAACGGATGCTGTTCGTTCTTGATTGAGATTGTTATATTCGCCTGCCGCTGACGTCACACAACTTCCTCCTGATGGTCGATCTGAAACAGTATCGGGCACAAGTGCAGTGCGCGAAGCGTAGATCTTCGGGCGTCGTGATAAGAACAGTAATGTACCTACCTACGTAAATATTGGTAATGTTGGTGAAGTTGCATAAAATTATTATTATACCCACCAAGTCAGGCCTCTTACTAGGTGGACAGAAGGATCCAAGTTCCAAATATCTCTTTATAGACCTTACGTACTGTTTCAAAATTCATCGACCTCATCCTACACGAGCACCATCCTTCGTTATTTGTATATTTTTTGTTCATAAGAACAAATGTTATTCTTGCAGTGTGTAATATTTTTAAGTTATTGTAGTGAAAGTATTATGTAAAATAATTATCATAAAGAAAATAGCAATAGTTCGTGATGGTACAGTGCTGTAGTGTTTGTTTACGGTACATTTCTTCTATTTCTTGATTGTTTCGTTGGTCGTGCTCGTTCCAAGCGCATCTGCCGATAGAGAGGTTCTGGATTCAAAACCCGGGTCGGGCACTACTGGATTTTCTTAAATCAGGTTTTCTATTAGTGGCTCGCAGTCTGGACATGTGTGCGGTGTACTTCAATAGACTTACCACGTATTCCAACGTAGGACGTAACCGAAACTGGTAAAATGTGGGAATGTATTACACTCCTTTGCCTACTTTTTAGAGAATAATGTAATGCCACGTTTTAGGTTGGTCTAGGTATTGGCACAATGGTTGCAGTGGTAAGAGGGGCAGTAATACAATGATGGGTGATGTAGTGAAACTTGAGCCCAGTTTGTTTTGATTACGAACCTGAGAGAGAGTGTGTGTTGGAGGAACACAGTTTAAGATTGTTTTAAGGATCGTTTTATGGTTCATCATTGCGTTGCGATGTCATTCTAGGATTGATTTCGGGTTTTATTCGTTTAGCTTTGAAATTTAAATTAAGTTACATCTTGTGTTTAATATACTTTTCATTTTTCCCATAGCCTTGCTAGACATCTATAATTGCCGAGCTGGCTAGAGCCGCACAAAGTATAACTTTGAAGCGAACTGCCCGAGTTGCTCGTAAAATTTCCTGCTTCTCAGTTGAAACACGTTCAACTTGCTCGCGCTGCCTGCAGCAGCGTCTAATCTCGCTACGATAGGGATTGGGTTGAATCCTAAACTTTTACTGAATAAATTGATATTGAGATGCGATACCGGGAACAATTTTAGTTCAAAACGAAAATGTTTCGTTGTGCTTTGGTATATTATAGAGGTAGTCGACTACAGGGCGTATTGGCTTTGATTAAGCGTTGATTTTTATGAAATGTTCACAGTTCACAAATGTTTTCAGGAAGAAATATTTCACGGATATATTATCATAACTAACAATAGAATATACCTTCGGCACCTATATCATGATCATTGTCATCAGACTGCTGCACTTAGGCGTTCTGTCCTGGGCTTGTCTCATCCAGCTTAAAATGAATAAGTTTCATTTCCAAACAACTAAATTATGTAGTATGAAAACTATATCAATACCTGTAATTTGTTGAACCTAGATTTTCTAATGCAGAGAGTATTTGAATTTTAACTTTCTATAGCAATATAAGTTTCTTACAATTCACCGTGTCGATTTTATTTTTAACCGGAAATGAAATCCGATATAACATAAAATATTGAACCAAATTTAACTTTTCCCGAAGTTCAATTAAGACGAAAGTCTTTGAAAATATAATGAGCATCGTTACTCAGGAACCTTTTTACGTTTCTTTTCGGAGAGTTCGGCCTCCGAACCCTTGTGAGGGTATGAACCTGCTTTTATCTCTATTTTATCAAGCAAAGACAATGTATTTACATCAGAATTTTACATATTCATCTTGTTTGTAGTTACTGAATTAGGTATATTAGAATTTAAAGGATATTTCAGAGGTGTACATATTTTTTGTTATTGTTATCGTTCTTTTTATATCGACATGTTAGACCCAAGTGCCAATTAATATTAAAAAGTAAAACAAAATGTTCGAAATCGCGGTAATGTCGTCCTTAAAAGTTTGACATCACGTTTAACCAAATGATAGCGATTATTTCATGTCATATACATTATCTACGTGTTAATTTAACGTAACATCACGCCTGTAATCCCTGAAAAGCTAGGTAGAGGAGTGTAGAACACTCCAACTTTTCACCAGCTATGTTTAGGTCCCATTATGAAATAAGACGTGAGCTTATCTCCATACACCGAACACAAATTTAGACTAGATATTACTAGTGAGAAAAACCCAACTACTCGACCGGGTAATCAAACTCAGGACTTCTCGATCGGCAGCCACGCTTACAACCAGTCGTCTAACGAAGCAATTTAAAAGTTATAAAATAAATAACACATATACAATAACTGCGACTGTCTGTCAACTGTCTGACTGTCAACAAATGCGACATCATGAAACTTTCATCAAATGTCGCCTGATAATAAATGATGTTCCGTATCCTATCATTCATCATTGTTCTCATTAAGGCACAATACTGAAACTGGTTTACAATTGGCAATCGGTATACAATTATTGGCTAATTATCAACTATGAGAGCATCATACATTTCATTTAACGACAATATTATTAATCATTTAAAGTCGAAAATATACAATGTCCATTGAAATCTGATGGACGATTTCATTAATGAGTTTTGCAGTTATTCGAAAAGTTTTTAGTGTACCTATACATAATTAATTACAGCTTATTTATGTTGAACTGACATTTAAAATTGCTAACGTTCTCAGTAAACGTAACATCACGGCTGTAATCCGCGAAGAGGTAGGCAGAGGACTCTAGTACACTCAAACGTCTCTAGTAAACTCAAACCATTTGCGTCTTGTCATGAAATAGGTGGTGAACCTATCGCCATACACTGGCTACAAATTCACACTCCGAGCCACTATTACAAATTTCTAGTTAGAAAAATCTACTAGTAGGTACCCGATCTCAGCGTTTTGCAGTCGCGCTGGGAACAATTCCACTAACGTTCTTAGTAAACGCAAGAATACTCTGCTGAGGAGCACATTGTCGCTACAAATTACTCAGAGATTACTTACTTAAATCAAATTACTTGGAGTTAATGCTAAAAAATTTAATTAATTTCATAATGCGGACTTTCAAAAGTTCAAATTGGTTGGCATGCTTACTGAATATATTACGTCTGTAAGAATATAATACTAGAAATAGAAAGAGGCATTAAGTCTAATTAAACATTACTTAAACATAGAAAAGATTTTTGGAACATGAAATTATTTTTTTCAATTACATATTCAGAATGAGTCCTAAATAGTAGTTTATTCCAGCCTCCTCCTGCAAAGCAAAAATAATTGGTTTGAAATATTATCACGTAAAAATAAATAAATCATAACATTTAAATGAGCATTAACAGTGTACAACATACTGTAAAAAGATTCCTTTAAAACATTAAACCTAAGTTTTCATTTAATTTCTTTCATCAAGTTTACACGTAAACCATGTTTAAAATGAAAAAAAGAAGGGTCCGGAAACAAAGTGATAAAATGTAAACGACCCTTAAATTAAACCCAGAAATATTTTCCGCCGCTCACCCTTCGGTATATATTTTCATATAGATAATGAAATTTTGAAAGCCTTGAGATACCGCCATTTTAAAACTGTGGTTTGCTTTGTCAAACCTTATATATTCATTTTTATATATAAAGTAAAAAAAAATACTGTATTTACATGACATCAAGCCTGTAATCCCCGAATAGGTAGGCACGTTACGTTTACGTCCCACTGTGAAATAGGTGGAGAGCCTACTGCCGTATACCGGGCACATACTCCAAGTCACTACTAGAAAATCTAAATTAGAAAATTTTTTCTAGTGCCCGACCCGGGAATTGAACGCAGTACCTTCCGATCGGCAGTCGCACTTGCAACCAACACGACCAACGAGGCAGTCTAACAGTTATACATATATGTATAACATTGTCGTAAATTATATCTAAAACCGTTCCCGTTATAAGATTTTCACAATATTTATACAATCGACACGATTACAAACATGACCTTTTCATAACGACTGTATATGCATTTTATGTGTACATATATCACATAAACCGTATGTGTGCGTAAATACTTTGCAAATTGTCACTAAATAAATGTTTTGAAAGTATTCTACGTGATTTCAAAGAAAATCAATATAGGTTCTAACCCGTTCACTACCGTGGTGACCATTGTTTTATTATTGTCCCTTATTTGGGGTTGCTATGTGCACGTGTTCGTATGCTTGACGTAAGACTATTATTATTATTACGTCCATATTCAATGTACCGAGTGATATAGTTGGCCAGATTCGGTGAACCCCCAGCAATCAGCGATCTTTGTATAACGTTAAATATTTATAGGGGTACCGGAGCTCTTGGTACAATGGGACAGCGACATGAAATGAGTGTATATTTCTTCGACCTACCAATCAGTCTGTCACAGGCACAATTCCGGCCACCCGTGTCGTGTTTTGACAGTAATTATTTTCGTGTTAAATAAATTAATTGACAAATGTTGGTAGTTGTGTGACAAGTGAATATAGGTACCGTAAATTTGTATAGGTAAGAATTTTTATTTATGATGTATATTCGCAGGTGGCAAGAGTGGTCTGTCTGCCAGTTCTAGTCGTTCAACCAGCCCATTGGGACAAGGAGTTGTCAGCTTTATACCGCGAGCGCCAGCATCGTCTTCTGGGTTTGTATTTTCGTTTACATTACACTGTTTCGTCATACCTTACTTATCGTCATACCATACCTCACTTCAAGTGTTCTATATAATTTTTATCTCATATCTTTCATTAGCTTCTATTGGTTAGTGCAGTAATATGATACCTTACGAAACATTTTATAAATTAGATGGTACATTTCAATTGATGTTTTGTTACTAGATATGCAAATAAAATTAAAATATATACTTACTTGTTTATTTTATAGATAATAGATTTTAGAATTATACTATTTATATTATAATTATAGCATAGCGTAGTGATATCGATTGCTTTTTTGTTTATTCAACAGATCCCGTCCAAATTCATCGTTATTAGCGCCCAGTAGCAAAATTCCATCAACACTAATAAGTACTCCTCAACAACACTCTCAGTCCCCAACAAATCACAATGGGACTCCTACAAAGCACTCCATGTTAGATAAATTAAAGCTCTTTAATAAAGACAAAGTAACTAGTGAGAAACAAAATAGTAAAAGCACTGCGGTATCTAAACGCACGAGTTCGTCCAGTGGATTTTCCTCAGCCAAAAGTGAAAGATCTGATTCTAGTTTAAGCCTCAATGAATCATCTAATGCAACAAACGCTCATATCAAATCATCAAATTTAATCGGACCTAAGGCTATAAGACAGCAAAATGACACGCTTACTAAGGATAAGTCTGGGAAAAATGTAAAAAGCAAACTGGTGAACTCAAAACCTATAAAAGATTCGAATTCTTCTTCGAATATTAGTAAAGGTAATATGAAGACGAATAATAATGAAAAATCTAGAAATAGTCCAAAACTCCCGTCTCGGGATAAAGAATCTAGACTGGCTGCACCTAAGTCAGTTAGTAATACTAAATTAAATATGATAGATGATCATCCGAGAAGTGGAAAACCAAAAACAGAGTCAAAGATGGTTAAGTTGTCAGGTAGTCAGATGAAACTTAGTGACGCTAGATCAGATAACTTAGAGAAGATGCACGAATATTCAGGTGCACACGGGAAAAATATGTTAAATCAATCTCAATCTCAAACGCAACTATCTCCAGGATCACAAAATGTTCCACAGCAAAATCATACTGGTATCCCAAAACCAACAGCGGCTGTGAAAGGAACTTCCAAAATGTCCAAGGATGATAGACATATTATACACAAAAGTACAAATAGTCAATTAAGTCCAATACAAAGCAATTCCAGTTTAAATTCTACGAATAATATAAGTGCTCATCCATTTACTAGAGAACAATCAAATTTAAGTAGAGAAGTTTCTCAAAAGCAAACGTTAGCTGTTTCTCCCATGCCAGTTGTGGCTTCTGGGAATCAAAATACAAATTCACAAATGACAGAAAGCTCTCATTCCAATTCTACTCACAGTACAACAGGGCAACAGTCTAATTCAAGCGATGGTAGCGTGATTTACAGACCTTCTAGTGAATCTGGTTCTGAAGCATCTAAATCTAATAACGTGCCGTCTTCTAAAAGATTAGATATGAACACTACTTACATCAATAATGTTATTAACGAAGCCGAAATATCAGAAAAAGAAGCTGCACAGAAAAGAGTACCAGAAAGCTCAGGGCATAGTCATAAACCATCATTCGATCATAATAGGACATTAACGGAATTAAATAAAAATAGTGACAGTCGTTCGAGTACACCTTCGCATTGTCGGGACAACTCGCTTGGTGAAGACGAAAACCCATTAATGAATGTTATGCCCATGAGACCGTTACTTCGAGGTTATAATAGTCATTTGACTTTACCTATGAGGACAACAGGCCTGTCGCAGAAGAACATTCCGGGATATCCACATCATGCTAATACAGTGAAGGCAAATTTTGGCCGAGAAAATGTCGGAATCCGTGATCGCATGAATTATGGTCCTGGATTCTCGAACCCCGACTATTGCGACCTTGATATTGCATCCGGGTATATGTCGGATGGCGATTGTTTGAGGAGATTAAATGTTAATGAAATGGAGTGTGCTAGAAACAATGATTTGATGGACGGATATATGTCGGAAGGAGGTGCTTCCCTCTACGGCCGCCGGATGAACTACCAGCAGCCGGCACATTATCAACAGCTGGATGACAGGTATGTTTTATTTAATCCTCATACTTAATTTTTTGCTCATTTTTCTGTATTCATGACAATTCGCGTGTGACAAAAGGCAGTGACTGCTCATATTGTTTAGGCCTTCCTGAGAGTCAAATTGAAAAGCTCCCTGCGGGCTTATGATTCATAGCTATTGTGGGGATTTTCCTGGCAAACTGTTTAATTTCAATACTGCAGTACGTCTTAGTACAAAATACGACTCTAATGACATTTTTTTATTTATAACGTTTTTAATTACAGTCATATAGATTTCACTAATTTTAATTGTACAAATACTTGAATTTTATCCAATTGTCACCATGTCTAAAATCTTTGGTGTAGCCACGTTTTTCAATTTTATACTTGTAGCATGAAATGAAATGCATTAGAAATCCATTTTCCCATATCAGCCGCTGCTCAATCCACAAGTGGTTGCCGAGTTTGCAATTCTATCGAACATATGGTAATATTCTTTAAATAGTCGTCGTACTTTCTCGAGGCATTCTAAATACTTATGGGGTGTTGTCTTTATATATTATTTGATATATTTTATTAAATTATTTATAATGCTAGAACGAGATAAGCTCTATAAATTACTGGTAATGTTATTAAAGACTTTGTTAAGACTCTGTAATAAATGTAGATTACATATGAAAATAATTCACGCCGTCTATTGCCATGTAAGTATGTAGTTTTAATGATTTTATTATTCGACTTGAGTTGGTTTATATGCTACTGAAAGTTTCCCGCGTAATCGCGCGATTTATTTGTGATTTATGATGGTTGCTAATAGTGACAGTATAGAAAGCATTTGGTGGTGTTTGTTGAGGCAGTGAGGCATGGTGTGAACAAAGCATTTGTTAATATTCGAACACGCGCGCTGCCCTGTCGACCATCTCCCAGTGAGGATTCGTGGAGCGCACTCACACCGTCGCAGAGCTAGGGGTGAGGGCGGGGTAGCTAAAATCGATACTTCTACGTCTCACGCCGTCCCTTCCCCGCGCTCTACTATTTACCACGCCTCGACCCTAACCACCCCTAACAGTAACGCACCATTTGGGACCTTAATGATCGCAGTATAAAATCGCACTTTCAATGTAATTGAAATTCAGATAGGATTTTTTATATAGGTATATGTTGCCATTGGTGTCATATTTTCCCATGTTTGTCAATCGATGCCTAACCGGTTTTGCTTCAATATTGTTAAGATAAACATTAGATGAACTTTAAGTGTCCGTTTTACCCAACTTCGTTCACTGTAATGAAATAAGGAATACAGGTGTAGGTTATCTGAATGTCAATATTAGAGTTGGTGTCGATGTAAGTGATTATGTAAATGTTGACGGGTAGTCCGCTGACGCGATACGGAGTACGGTGTGCCGTGGGTCGCGGCAGCAGCGCGCAGGGCGGGCGGCACTCGGCGCCGCGCACTACGGGCGTGCGGGCGGGCCGTACTCGCCGCCCGCGCTTTCATATCCACGTGACAAACTTTCCGGATTTTCTCCGCGGAGAATGTAAATCTGTTACCGGGCATCGATCGTTCCGTCGCCAGACGCACGCTCGCTCTGGCATGCCGATCACAGCTGGCGCCGCGGCCCCGGACCGTGCTTAACAAAGACTACCCTGCCAGGTTCTGATGGCGCTACGTTTGAATTGGAGCCGCGACTAATCGAAGTTCGCTGTTCTTGGTGTTAGTCGTTAAGTGTATTCCAGTCGTTGTAGTGGACCATATGCGTTGTGCCTTCTGTCGCTTGAATCGCGGGGAGAGCGGGAATTCAAGTTGTGAGAAACTATGTTCGTTTGCTAAAAAAAATTATACTTATCCTATAGTCATATATTTGTCTTCGTTGTATGAATCAGTGTTGCCTACGTGTCTTTGCTTTCGCGGTAGAAGTGTATATTGAAGTAACAGTGCTTAATAAATGTTATATACTTACTCGAACATATTACAAAACGAAATTAGCTACAATCACCATTTACTGAAGATATGCTGTAATTTTGGTAAGATATTTTTTTTGTATTGAAAAAGAAAAAACGTACGGAAATTTAAATTTAGGATACAAAAGTAAGTTGACCAGGAGGCAATAACCTTGTTAGCATCTGGCTATTGCGAAGTCAATGTATCCTACTTGTGACATGTGGTCGCCAGTCTCAGTTCAGTTTTGAATAGTTCTCTTAATTACATTGCAAGATATTTATATAATAATACTTACATTTTACATGCTATTTCTTGCAATCCTTTGCTCCACCAAAGTAAAAAGTAGCCGTCAAAGTTAAAACGTGATTAAGCCCGAAGTTCGTTGGATCATTTAAGAGGATTTTCATATATTTCTCGAAGAAAGAGAGCAGTGAGAAAGGTACGGGTCCATTGATCTGTGTAAGGTTATTACATCGGCATCGGGGGAATTTATTGCTAACAGCGGATATCCCTAAGCCCTGCGTGATCCTCTATTCAGTTGAAATGCCTATGTTCTTAGAGATATAAACAGCAGTTAACATTTAATGAAAAATCTATTTTCAATTTCGATACTTTACTTAGAATCAATTTCACCAATATTTTATTTGGTGTTCATCATGCGATATCAAAATATTTTCGATTAATTTTGTAATCGTTTTGTAAAAAAAAATTCAAACAATAGTGCTATAAGTGCCCCAGCCACGCATACATCGTAGCGTCGATTGGCGGAAATTTAAATTCACCACATTAAATTACTCCCCTACTTACATGTTAGTTACCCGACGGAATCGGGTCGTAGGTGCATGTTAGGAATGTTGTATGTTAATAATGTGTTTCACAAGAGGTCGGTTAATAAAGTAATAATAACAATATTGGGCCGCTACCGAGTATGTACTATCGAAAACTCAAGCTTGTGTGCGTCTGTGCATTTGTATTGGAGTAGGGTGTACATTTGTGTGCATAACGCTGTTTGTGAATCATGAATTCGATTGTTTTATTGCAGAGCTCGCTGCCTTCTGCGCTCTCGATCAATGTCCGTTGATTGCTGAAACTGAGATGTGAAGTCGAATAACTGACTGTTGTATGCTTCAGCATTGCGGTCAGCGCGTGTGTTTGACAGTGTATAATATCTCAGAAGTTGCGATTCAACCCACTTGTTTGTGTACTTTCGCTGCGGTCGCAGTTTGGTACGCATCTTCGTTAATTTGCATTTAAAATATACATTTCAGCGTCATTTTTCGTTTATTGAATGAATCATAAACATTTATTGATCTTGATCGAGCGTAATTTGTAGGACTATTCTCATAAAATATCTAATTCCATGGCTAAATTATGTCTTGAGTTACTTATAGTTTTTTCGTCATAGTTCGTTTAGTGTCGGTTTTATCCGAAGTCCTAGCGAAATGTCTGTCAGAAGACTGTTTTCGGGTTTATCGAGTGTTGGTAGTCGGAAAATTACACACCATGTCGAACATTCAAAGAATTGGTCCGGGAACTTCGTTAACACAATGGCTACGTAGCGGAGATTATTTTCTGTACGTACGTGAAGCTCATTTAACTTGCGCGTGTACTACAATAGGCGGAAGTGGAGCAGCGAGGTATTGTGATATCCTACATGTGGACTCTATCTTGTTCCTATGTGTTACCTTTACAAATTCATAACATCGTCACTCAGTAAATAGATATACTCGTCTAAATTGTACTATCTATCTTTCCGGCTCCCATGCCATTGTTTTCAAATTGTATCCAGTCTTATAGTTTCAACATGCTTTTTTCCATATTATTTGATGGTTTTTGTTAAATCTGATCCATTCAGATATCTGTTCAAGTGGTTTTATTTTACTCTTCAAAAAATACTTGTTATTATTTTATTTTAATGTACCATTGTAACGAAACAACTTGCAACACATTATTCCCATCACATCACCGTTACTAGCGTACCTACAGCGTGTAAATTTTCTTTTCCTCCTACATTACCACACACGCTCGCGTTTGTAGCTCGCAAACAACCCTTACGCCTGGATCTTTTCCCGTTTATTTTCCAGCGGAATGAAAACGGGGTAGTCCAATGAGAACACCGTGCCGGATATTGCAGATGCGACCATTCTGTTCATTCTCTTGAAATATTAATGGATTCACTGAATAGATATTATTATTTAGGTCTAATAAGATTTGTTATTGGTCTGAATCACTTCAATTTATCTACAGAGACCGCGATTTGCTTTTCTAATCTCATGTAGCCACTAGTAGCGTGTAAAGATTTAAGTGTGGTAGCAGTGAGGATCGATAAATCCTCGTACATTGCCCTAAATGTCTGTGCACGTGGAGACAAGTTTAACAGTTCAGGCATGAAATAAGTTACTTTTGAAATTTTATAAATCAATGGTATCATAATTTACATTTTCACTCGTTGCTTTTAAGGTTCCGTGAGGAATCGGGCGTAAATATATGCACCTATGTATCGAGTTTCAAACTGAGTTTTTGCTATGTCAAGAGGTGTTTTAAGTTATTTTGTAACCAAGGCAAAGGTGCGCACGAGACACCTAATGATATGTGGTCACCGTCGACTGCGAACATTGCTACACACGAGGACTGGCCACTGTTTAAATATTTCTGATTTGAAAGAGCTTTTTTTCGAAAACACCTACACTACATGTTTTATTTACCATTTCAATAAGTATTGAAATTATAACAGTCTCATAACGATCATTCTTTTTGTTTACGTAATTGTTCAGTTATGTTGTATTTATAATAATAAACCTAGGAATCCCATTGTCGTCAAATCTCATAACATTTCAAAGTCATGCTTGCTTGAATGGGGCTTCGTTAGCTAGTGTCATTTTAAAGCCGTATTTATATAACGAAGAAGAACATTGTTCTAGATTCTTTTTTTCTTATCTTATCATTATATTGCACTGAATTATTACGAATAATCTATGGTCGGTCAGTTTCTATCATCGTGATATACAAATAATGTATGAAGAAAAGAACAATTCTGCCAATTATTATATTTTGATAAAAATACCTATTTAAACATTTGATATTACAAATAATAAATAGATCCTTCAACCCATTTAATATATTATCAAAACACACGAATTTAATAGACAATAATACTACACAGGAGTTACAAAATTGTATGATACTTTTCGTATTATATCAAAATATTGACTAAATCTGTTCCAATTATAAATTCAATACATAAATCGCCCCACCCTTTTGCTGGTACCCTTTGCATTCACCGAAAAATGCTGACTCAGCCAAAATCAATTGGCTTGCATCAGTAAACATCATTGTACACCCTTGTTTGGTTTCGTCCTTGAATTTATATTTTATTGTGGAAATGTGTTATTAAATATGGAGCGGTACATACTTCCGAACAATGTGTTTGTTTAATAAACAAAAAGTTATTAGAAAAAATAGAAGCATTATTACATAATAAAAAGCTTGTTAAATTTTTCGGCGTCTTCATAAACGTAGGTACGAATATTAAAGAAATCAATTGAATAAAATTTTTTAAATGGGCACAGATTACTTAGAAAATATTCCTTTTGTTTTTTATGTTGTAACATAAAAAAATTTAAAAATTTAAACTATTGATAAGAAGATATATCGATACTTTGAAATCTTCTTCTTTTTTGTCGAGTAGATAGCTGATTGTAAGTGATCAATCATCGTGTTGAAGGAATTATTCGCAATGTCAAGAGTGCACCGGGCAGTATATGTTCGTACTTACAGACATAGTTGACTCTCGGGAAGATTCCTTACATACACCCCAATATGAAATTCAAATTCACGTTATTAAGGTAAACAAGACTTCATCAATATGATCGATATTTTTTCACGATTACTAAATAAATCTCATTATGTTACAATCGGTTCCATAGAATAAATTATAATATTTAGTATCTAAATTAAATAACTAACAGTAAAGAAAATCAAACAACTGGTAAATACATGTTATGTAAATACTGGTAAATACATTATTCTTCTTTTTACATCTTTTTGATTGTGAAAAGAGGAAAATGACTTGCTATTTTTACAATTTTATTTTCCATCATTTCAGTCAAATAAACGACTCGCGTATACCATGAAAAGACTTTCTCACCTCACTCGCCTTTCACATGCTCAACCCGTGTAATGAAACGTGCAGTGCGCTACGTCCGGATGCATCGTTGTAGGTGTAGAAAATGATTTGCCTTATAAATAACATCACAATGACAGAGCAATTACTCTACATTTCTATTTCTACTCTAAATTTAAAATTAATTAAATTATCAAGCTTTTAAAACAATGTATGTTTAGGTAGTTTGGCTATATTGAGTAGATTCGAAAACTGAAAAGCCACCTCAGGTATCACCTAATTTCGCTTAAGTTACACAAAACTCACCTTTATTCAATCAAAACGCTACAAAATGTTTTCTTTACTGTTTGCACCGTACCTTATACTGATAACAAAGTTATTTCTTCGTTTAGCACCGAGATAGTATACATCTGAATAGAATTGTCTTTCAGCTTCATATCGGCTATCTGGCGTCCAACTTTAGTAACAAGTAAACCATCTAGTATTATAGTCGACGAGTCGGAAAGTGTCCAAACTGGCATCACTGATAAAACTAGATTTCACATCGAACCCAAGAACAACGTCACTTGGCATTCGATAACTTTCAGCTAGACTCTCGTTGACTATAAACTTAACTAAAATTTCATAGGTAAAACATTCACTAACGTTTCCTCGAGTTTAAATGAGTACGTAGTTTTTTTTTATGTCTCCGATAACAGAATGAACTCTTGACATTGGAAGATAACATTGGAAGACGATTTGATTTATTGAACAATTTAATTAATAATTCATCAAAATATGTACAAATTTATCTTCGTCCTGATTTTGCTGCGTGTATAAAGAGAGTGATGAATGTAGTGGAAACTACAATGTAGTAAAAATAGATATATTTGGCACTCACAGTTGCCTTTGCTTACTCCTTGGGGACCTTGCTTGACAACATGATGAATCTTTCTTATATGTCTGTCTATTTCTCTTATCTGTATATCGATTCGTCTCTTATTTATAAGACGAAGATAGGAAGAAAAAGATATATGCGAAATTTGACTTACTGTTATAAGTTTCAATTTCGTTTGCGCTAATTACGTGGTATGACTTATTTGTTTATTAAGAACAAAAGGCTCTTGACCGTCATCATCGTCATCAGCCTATTCCTGGCCACTGAGCTCGCCACTGAGCTCGAACTTCAGCTCTTAGTTTCCACCCGCTGCTAGTTAATTTGCGTTATTGACGATACATGTTGATAATATGAAATTTTGATACCAGAGGCATTAATCAGGATTGAAGAGTCGTGTTACCTCATGCAAAGAAATCGAAGCACAATCGCTGAAAATATATCTACCAGTGAGCAGAAGGGAGCACTAGCATTGCGGACACTTAATCGTGGGTTTCTTATAAGTATGTTCGTTTAATACTTCCATAGAAAAGGATGTAACATTTTTCTAGATAATATTTATTTCCTTTAATTTTAAAAGTTGTAATAATGTAAAATATATATAATCCAAACCAATATTAGATAGATAAAAGAAATACAGAATATATTTATATTAGAATATCATATTTGAAAGTATAAATGATGCGTATAACGAATAAAACTTACGATGGAAAACTTTCCGTTTTTCAAATCATTCAAATCAAATAGAATCGTAATTACAATCAAATAGAATCGTAATAATAATAATATTTTTTTGCTTATGCATATTAAAATAGTTCAATGCTTTTGAGACGTTACTTTTTAAACATTTTACATATACATATGTCTTATGGTTTGTCAATATAAATTGTTACGCGTCTTTGTAGACAGTTGGAATGCAGTTGATTGAACGAATTCGAGCTATTAATTTCGACGTTTCCTGGTTCTCGAGTGATGGTCATATCCGAGTCTTTTAAACTAAAAATGTTGTTATTCGTTTAAAAACATACATGCGTTCAACTAAGTTAATATACCTACATACATATATGTGTGGTGTGTGTCCATAATTCGCACAGTCATCGGTTCTTATTTATACGTTTCAATTATAAAAAAGTCTAAACCTTGTTTCATGAGCACCTACAAATGTATTTCTAATCTGATAGTGACGTTTCTTCCGGCAGCCCTAAACATCGGAAAGTATATTTGTGAAGCAAACTCAACGTGAGATTTAGTGTTTGACGTTTACCACGTTTGTATATTTGAACGGTTACGCTACGATATTTCCAAACATGTCCCTATTATTATTGAACTTTAATACTCTACTACATCTAGGGCTTGTAAGAATTTAGTTATAATTTGCAAATAATAAATCATTAAATTTATTTTTCAAATTCTATAAAAATGTCAACTCTACCCAAGGACGGTTGTTCTTATTTCTCTTGCTAAAAGTGCTTGCGTTCAATGTCGTTCAATGTCGTTAATAATAATTTTTAACCATTGAAACTGGTAAATAATAATTATTATTTACCGTTTAGATTGACGTGGTTCGCCGACATACATACGTGTCCAATAATTGACATACATGTCCATTGGTCGTAGTGACTGTAGCTATTTGGTCTACTTACTTGAACTGTTGCTTCATTATTTTCGTAATTCAAATACTTCAGTTCAGTTAAATAATTTTCGGAATTCGAATGCCGGAGACGGTTATTTTAAATTCATTTCCGGTAGCGTAACTTTTTTTTCGTTTTTAATCATCCACACTGAACTGTTTAGTATCATAGCACGAAAGATACCGTAGCGTGGTGCAGTTGTATTTCTTATTGTTAATCACCGTTGAAGATTCCTTTGGGGGTAGCCAGAGAGTACAAAGTGACAAATATCTATCCTCATAGACATGATGCGCTTTTTCTACATTTATCCTTCTCTTCGTACACGCACATAGGTTTTAATGTAATTGCGTTAGAATTGTGTGTATTTACCTGACATTAAACCTTTTGACTATAAGTGGTGTGCAAGTGAACAGTTAAACGCACTGAGAGAAATGACTCAATTCATCACTTAACAAGCATAATAGGGGCCTTGGAAGAGAAGAATGGGAAGGATGCTCGGTTCCATAGATAATGAGGAGTGTGGTAGTCAGTTCCTTTCAGAGGATCCGTCATCATTAGTGAGGGCCCCGGGCGTCGTGGTTTCATTAAGACGCCAATGTTTCGAATAACAAAACGCGCGCAAGACGTGGGGTGCACGCCCTGCAAATCTAGGGTTGTCAGATGTTTGTTTGAGAGATATGTAATGTTGTAAAGATTTTTAAAGTAGGTATAGTAAATACAAATAACGTTTAAACATTTTAATGAAATAGTGAAAAGCCGTGTAAACAGTTCATTAGTGAATATGTATGAATGTCATGTATGAATATGTATGAATGTCATGTTCTTGCTTGGAAAATGTGTTTGGCAAATATGCCAAAACAAAAGTTTATTTGAGACATACCATCTGCTGATTCTCAGTTTCAGCACCGTACTTGTCACTAGCCGCGGATAGAAATTTTAATGATGTATTTTTCCCTTATTGCACTTTTGAAAATGCTCGATTTTGTAAACTATTCTCGTTTCGATATTAATGTGTTGCCAGAATGCCTGTAGCGTAAAATTAAAACTCGATATATTAACGTTGATTAAAATACTTGGATCATCCCTGAAGTTGACGCGTCGCAGAATTATCGCGTCGCGTACGTGTGTGTGACGCTATATTGACATGTTGGACGATACCAGAATTAATCAAGAAACAATCCTTCCATATACCGTCTTATTGAAGTCTTAGATAAGTTTTTATAGTCTGGATATACCTTTACCTTTGTTCACATTGTTATTATTATTATTAAAATGCTTTAAATTATTATCAAATTGAACGTCCTCATTAATATTGCTAATTTTTCTTTATCATTTCACTTATGATAGTTAAGTCTATAGTTTTCTACTCTGCATGTTACGTAACGTACACGTATATTAAATGCTAAGTTAAGACCGAATCGAAGAATAGTATGTGATAGAAGACATTGAATTCGAATTTTGAATTTGAGATGCAAAAATTGAGTAGAGAGATCAAATAAAGACCATTAGTACGAATGTCGTTATCATTTGACAGTGGTTATGTAGAGATACTTTTCAGTGAAGATGTAAGATACAAGACCATAATTTCCTTTGAGACAGGTAATATTCCGTAAACATTCGCGTAAGCAGACTTCAATCAGTCGCGGTTTGTTTAAGCCGCCTTTGAAACGGGAATCGTACATGGCTTTCTTCTATATATTTCCATTTTCCATGGTTTTTTTCTATGGTAAGAAAAACCGAAGAAATAAACGTTTGCTATATCTGTCTGTATCCCACAATCGTAACATCATGCCTGTGACTCGCGGAGTGACAGGCAGAGGAGTGTAATTGCTCCCACGTTTCATTTGTTACGTCTAGGTACATATGTCTCATCGTGGAATAGGTGATGTGGCCACTTGAACAAATGCTTGAACTTTGAAAGTCCAAATGCGTTAAAATATGAATTTCAATTAATGGACTGCAACTTTCTTTGTCTCGCACGGCTGGGTGACGAAGAGCTAGCATCAGTTCGACAGCTAATATTATATGCATTAAACTAAGTAGTGTTCAAATGACACAATTGTGAAAGAATTACCAACTAGGGGAATAGCTCTAAAACATCTGTAAATGTGTTTGTAGAAAAAATATAATAAGTGTGTAATAGTGTGTGTATAAGTGTATGGTGTATGGAATATTTTTCTTTTAAACCCCATGTGGACACTGGCGCAAAACATGTGTACCGGCGCTCTTTTGTTTCGATGAAAAGCCGTAGAAAGCATCACATGGGCCCATACGGGATACAAAGAAGACCTCGAAGCCAGCAAAGACTACGAGATAGGATGTTGATATCAGCTAGAGATACGTGGGGATTTATACACCACATATCGCCGTTGAGGGTTGTTGTACGAATTTGTTGGTGGCCATCGGGGATTTATTTTCTTGGGTCATTTCCACACTCGGTGAACTGGTCCCGAACTAGACAGAGCCCGTGTTATAGTAATCAGACTGTCGATAGCCTACATCAGCATCGTTGGGTATTACGCTCGTGCGGTGGTAGTTTCATTCTGACGTACAAAAAGTGTCCTAATGAGCCAATTTTGAATAAATGTAATTGGAATTTGAATTTCAATTGGGGATCGCAGAGCACAGATAGCCGCTGGTTCAGCAGTCAGTTACATTAACCACTAGACCAATGGGCTAGTCTATAAATATACAATGTATCAACGTCACACAGCAGGATATGGCATCATTCGTCTAGTCACTCCACAAAGTAGCGCTGGCCGAAATGCTGGAGATATAATTTAAAGCCCAACGCGTTCATCACGAGATTTTATGACTCCCGATGTAATATAATTGCTTAAGTTGGAAAGTAGTAAAAGTGTAGTAAAATATCAAGTAGGTACTTGTCTTCAGGACTACATTTTATTTGCGTGAAGTGTAACGAGGAGTACCGATGTGTCTCTTTCTGTTTTGATTTACATTACTTATTAATTTGGAATTAAGAAACAGAAATCATCGTTTTTAGGAGCTTTCATACAAAAAATATATACGTGAATAAGGAAATTCGTGCATGTGGATGTAATAAGTTAGTTCTGTAAGGATAGAGAGGCACTTGGCATCTGGTGCTCTCTGCCTTCTGTCCTAAGGGACCTGGCGTGCGGATATAAACGTCACATCACGCCTGTAATCCCCGAAGAGGTAGGCAGAGGAATGTAGAGCACTCCCACGTTACACACCAGTTACGTTTACGTCCCACTATGGAAGAGCGGTGAGCCTATTGCCATCCGACGATACATATTAATATTTTTTTACTAAACTTGATTTCAAAAAATTATAAAACATTGTTTAGGTATTGAATGCATACGGGCGTATACTACTATGAACTACACTTGTCATGGCGTTTAACTTAAATGATAATACATGTGATATATAAAACAGTGATATCTAGTTTCGCAAGGAAGAACAATGTTATTAATATTTAAACAGTAATCACTGAATCCAGAAGAAACCATTTACTTCTCCGCGATAAAATGTAACGTACCGCAATTTTTGGGCCGTAAACGAGATGTAAGTATGGAATATTTCATTTAAATCCAGCAATAGTTTTTGTCTTCATTCTCAGTCAAACATCCAAACAAAAATTATACAAAATTTTACTTTTATAATATTAGTAAGGTTATTGTTAGTGTCGCTATTTTTGTTCTATCTTAGTAAAGAGTATTGTACGTGTTTATAAATTTATCTCCTTAATCAGGTCACTCAGGGTAACAGGCGATGGTTAGGTTAAAGAGCCTATTCACTCTTCTTTTGAGTCAGAAGATATTTATCAGGAGCTATACATGTTTGACCTGCAATGGGGTCAGGAAAGCTGATACTATCAAATCTCCCTGAAGGCAAAATGTAGGCCTGTCTTCGTTAAATACATTTTTTTATAAGTTACCGTGGCACAAAATAATTGTATAGTGACGCGGTGTTTTTCTAAGAATAAATAAAACATGTCATGTATTCTTCTTTTTTTTTTCTATAGCGCTAAAATCCTTTATGGGTCTTCGCATCCTTAACAATGTTTTGTCATTTCGTTCTGTCTCTAGCGTCTTTTCGCCAAGGTCTTTGCTCGTGTACCTAAGATCTTCTCTGCCAGTGTCGGTTCTGACGACACTGCAGGTCTCAAGCCCTAAAATAAAGGAGGGTTAATCGTGGTATACTCAACACGGTAAAAAGAAACGCGGTTGAGGTCCACAATAAAAAAAAAATAGAAATGTATTACCAAGATTATTTTTTCTTTGCAATGGATCCTTTTGTTACCTCTTCTAAATGGCAATACAGGCACTCCGTTGTTTCTATAATAATCTGTGTTGTCAGTTAATGGGAATTATAAAGTAGGTACCTTCTCAGTATGTCTACGGGTGTATTGCTTCAGACCTCACGTTCTTTCAAAATTAATCACGTTTTCGTTAAGAACAGCGAAATTGACCTCTTCAAACAAGTACGGAGTGTTCGTCCACACAAGGGCTTCATTGATCCGAAATGAGTGCAATTAGAATTGATTAATAGACGTTATGAATAAACTCTTTCTTGTGACTATTAAATGCGTACTACGCTGTTAGTGAGTACTTTCAATAGTAAGTAAGTCGCTGATTATCTTTTGATTTCCAAATAGTAAATTTGTAGGACTGATTTTTCCATTACTATCTTTTATAGTTCATGTGTGTATTTGACGTTTTGGTGCGCACAGCAAGACTATGACCGATGGTAAATAAACACATTTATCGTTAATAGTAAAAAAAGATTAAATAAACGCGACGTTATCTGTATTTTTATAAAAAAAATCTCACGTTGCTGAATTTTTCGAAATCTTTTCTAACTTTTAACCAAATCGCCATAGATAATTTCTAGCTTCCTAGCTAATTTCCAGTTTTATAAAGTTACCTTTAGGTTTCAACTAAGCAATACTTTTATATTAAATGAAGTATAGCAAGTACCGGACAATAAGATCGCTTAATCTGTGCTAATCAAAGCCAATATGTTTCAATTACACAAAGGAACTTAGCGGTAGTTATTTTACGAACATAATATACCCATACTCTGGTTTCTAGTTCATATGTTCATGTCTACAGGCTCTCTACAACTAGCATCGTATGCTAATACTAAAGTTAGACGTAAACTGGTTTGCCGTCGTCGACTAAGTAAATTAGATCGCCAGATGGCCTACTCTCCATATAGACTAGATATTTGTTAGGGTTTAACTTTAGCTGCTATTGATTTTGTCCATATTTCGATTTCACATGTTTCTGTGACACGTGCCTGATAATTATACTCTAGTTTGCATAGTTTATTTAGGGCTAAACGTTGTATATTTTTGAATTTTGTGTTGTAGTTTTCCGACTTAAAATGTTTAGTAACTAGCTACCTAACATTTTCGACTTTAGTTTACTTAGCTATGCTATCTGAAGCAACATTCACTAGGTTAGAACAAAAATTTGGATTGGACGGTACAATTCCTAGGCGGGCTATAACAATAAGTACTATAAAAAACTTTCTGCCGAGTCCCTCGTTAGCAAGTAAAATCTAGACGACCTGATGACCCATTTCTGCGTAATTGTCAGAAAAGATCTGGACTTTTCAAGTACCTCTGCGGCTTCAATTTAAGTGAGTCGTGCCAAATTTGAGTTCCAGGTTATCCGAACAACGTTGTCGTCGAGTTTAATTAATTGTTGTTTGTTCTTGGTTTTTAACGGCAATCGGTTCACCACTATTCCATTGATGTATCGTAGGAATGTACTCCACTTACCCGTTAGAGGAAATACATGTTTTTGTTATTCATTCTAACTATATACTGCATACATACGACTGCTACATTACATGATAATATAGAACATTTAATGGTGACACTTTGCAGATGTTTTTAATATGCGATGTCGTATTTGCTTGAACATGTTGCGATTGTTCTCGTTTGTTAGACTTGACTGTTGTTAGATATTCCGAGTCATTGGGATAGTTTAAAAGCTTCAACCCTGGTTAATTAATGAGTAAATGAGGGAGAGTTTGAACATTTTTAGCCCCATTAAAAGTGACTTGGTGTTCAAAAGTACGTTTGTCATACGGTAACAGTAATTTTTTACTAAAACTTAGTTTTTAAAAACGTTTTCGCAACTCTATGGAAAGCTACTACTTGGAAACTGACGTGGTGCACAAAAAGCCGTGAGTGCAAATTAGTATGTACAATTGATGTGATTTTTTATATATTAATCTCCTCGCACACGCACGCCGATTTCGAAGACTTTGGATCGAATAAAGCTGAAAGTACAAGATCATAAGAAAACCAATTTAGGTTCGAATTTCAACGAGCTGGCCTTAGGTAGTTTCTAAAGTAGTTTTTTTTAAGCGAAGTACTGGTGGTACATTGGTATAAATTCTCAAAACGAGGCAATTCGTTTCGAGTGAGCCATGATTCGTTTAAACTCGCTTCAAAGTAGGTCGCAACTACAACATGTTGCTCGCTGCGCCTAGGGCTCTTTATCAGCCAGTATCAGTCAGTACCTTTGTTCAGTCCCCCGTCGAGCACCCTCAGCTCAATCTTTTATACAACGCCAACAACACATTTATACCACTGTACTCAGATACGTCCATGAAATATATAGCCCTGAGGGGTGCAAAAGTTAGGCGTTCCGTTACCCTCGCGCCGAAGAAAAGTGTGTATAGGAAATGCAACGTTTTTTGTTATTAAAGTGCTCGTGCAATATTTTGAAAGTGATCAATTTATTTAGTTGTACATTAAAAAAAAATACGAAAAATTACTATCGATATAACTGTTACTGACCTTTTAAGTAAAAAAAGTGTACCTTGAATATGTACGTTAATTTCAAGGTCATTCTAATCATATTATCGTTCTGATCGCTTGTTATAAAATTACAACTTTTATTATAACCAAACTCATTGTAACCATTCTTGAGCAGCAAATAGGGGAAAATTTAACTATTCCTCATTATCGAGATGTTATACAATGTATATGCACATATTGTCACGCCTAATTTTTATAGGGATAGGTAGAGTTTAGGTATTCGACATTCATTTTAAGAAGTCTCCGACTTGGTAAAAGTACTTACGTCCGGTAATGCCCCTTCAAATTCTACCATTCCACTGGCTTCATAAATATTAATAGTATACATATACATATTATATAATACACTAAGACTAGGTATATTGTAGAAATAAAATTGAATAAATCGGCTTAGTCTCGATAAAGAAAAGGTAAATAGAGTGGAAGAAATTTAATTTAGCCCACGGTAGCGGAGGTTGGGTGAATTGATTAAAGCTGTACAGTGTTTAATTAAAAACCTTACGGACGAAGGCAATCGCTTAGTTCACAGGGAATAGATATTTGGCTTCGTGAAACAGCTTATCTTAATTGGAACGAATTGAATAACAATAATATTTTTAAGCATATTCCGTTTCATTGCTTTCGTTTTTCCGTTTCACTGCCTCGTCGGTCGAGTGGATGTAAGCGCGACTGCCAATCGAAAGATCTTGGGTTCTAATGCCGGGCCAGGTAGTACCGGATTTTTTTGACTTATATTTGGTGGAAGATCGTAGTCTTGATCTAAGCCTCTCCACCTATTCTATACGGGAACGTAAACGTAACTGTTGAAACGTGGGAGTTTACTACACTCCTCTGCCTACTACTTCGTGGATTACAGGCGTGATATTACATTTTCACCATATTTAACACTATGTATTAAATATAGAAAAATAAAAGTAAGTATTTTAATACATTTCAAGAAAATTTACCAAGGCATGTTAACTGAATGACGTCAGGTAGCCCAGCGACGTACTCGTACTAGGTAATTGACGTCAAATCGAAGTCAAGCTAAATGCTGAATTTAGCATCATGAATTAAACATGATCTAATTTCCTCACAATGGTCAATCTATCAATTTAGTTCAACCGTTTGAAACCGTAATATTGTCAATTTATAGTTCATATGTTCTATTTTCATGCTAATACATACCTTATTAATAATGTAACTTGCTTAGAATACATAATAAAGTTCCCATACAAACCTTATACAGCTTTAAGAGATTGCTTTATATGTATGTATATAATTTGTGCCTTGTTCACTTACAATAGTACACACTCTGTTTAGTAACGGATCACACCACTGTGTGTGAAAATATTTCAATATTTTTTTTTGAGTGAAACTCATTCTGATACATTTAAACTATATTAATTAGGAAAACAACTTATTACATCGCGGCTCTTTTGGTGTTTTAGTAAAGATATAATAATGTATATACCTAATCATAAATAAATTTAAATAATTTTTTAAGTTTTTTTCATAACGAAAGACCTCTCAAAAAAATCATATACGAGTATGTATCGTTAGGTATAGTGACTTTCGGTAGTCACACACAAACACAGTATTAAATATACATGGCACCAATATTAAAGTATTAACAAACTGGTACATAGAGTAGGGTAAGGGTTTATCCTTCAGAGCTAAGAACGCCGAGGGGCCCGACCCTAGCGAATGAGTCACAGCAGCCTACAAATCAGTTAAATGTGCAATATATATGTGTGTACATAAACCTACCACTGTAAGATCACGCCTGTAATCATCAAAGAGGTTGATAGACGAGTGTAGAAAACTCCTGCGTTTCACTAGTTATGTTTACGTCCCACTATGAAGTAGGTGGTGAGTCTATTGCCATACATTGGGCACAGATCCAGTCTCTGAGCCATTACTAGAAATATTATGAATATTCTACAAATTATATTTAACATAGACGTGTTTAAATTAATATGTACATCAGTCATATGACGCCTGACAATAACAATTTTCATAGTAAATACCATTGCACTTATAAAATTTTATTGCACAGTGGACTGGATATCAATCGCCGCTTCGGTCCGAGGTTCAAATTATTTGAACCGTAAATATAACTCCAAGTTATATATCTGTGTTTTTAATTTTCAATAGGATGTTCAAGGCGAGTCTGGACGCCTTAAGCCTTCTCCATGATGCTCTGAAGACGTGCTCTAAAGACGTCTTGGATTTACAACCCGCTCTTTTGTCATGGTATTAAAAATAAGCTGAAACATAATTATGAGAGTTTCTTATTCAACTGTGAATTATAAAACTTGATGTAGATAGGCATCTATTCAATGATTTGACAACCATTCGGGGACATATAAGCGGTATGTCATTTTTTTTCATGTTCGTTTCATGTTGAAAAGCTTTAATTGAACTTCAAAATTCGACTTTGAAATAAAGTCGCAACATCATGGGCTCGAGTCCCGGGTCTGGTACTAACGGACTGCTAACTTTTATTTTCTTATAGTGGCTCATCGGAATCTTTGCTCGGAGTATAGAAATAATTTAACGTTGGGACATAAACGTATCTGATGAAACGTGGGACTGTACTACTGCTTACCTCTTTGAGGATTACAGGCTTGATGTGACATAAAGTTAAGATGAAAATAACGAAGATAAATGTATAGGGCATAAAGTAAATTAATTTCATCTGTCCCAAAGCCACTGATTACAATTTACGACGTCCCGATAAATCGTTCAGTATTAACTGAAACCTTCAATACACAAATGGATCGACCACATCCTTAATGGAATCCATTACTATTCGTTTACCGGTCTCTCGTGGTCAGTTTCTTCATTTAATGGAAAGTAAAAAGGATTTATTGCTAGAGTTTTGTCATTTAGAGTCAATAAAAGTAAACAGCTTTACACGCTTATTGGTTCTGAAATTGTTTCATAAATACATGGCAGTTAGACGAAAGTATAGGGAACATCATACAAGAATTATTAAAGATAAGTTTCGACTGACCTTAGTAAACATCACTGGTACGCCGGGAGTTACGGATTCAAGTCTGAGTCAGGACACATATTTGTGTTATGAACACAAATACTTCAGAGAGAGTGGGCATAGCTCCCTCTCTACAGCTCGCTGAGAGACTAAGTTGGAGGACGTCCTCCGACCAGATGGTATGACGATTTGCGAAAGCTGCAGGCAGAAGCTGGATGTGGATATCCGAGGTTAGAGAGCGATGACGCTCAGCAAGGAAGGTTTATGCCCAAGAGTGGACTGGGATAAACTGGCGATGACAAATATTACTTATATCTAAGTGTACGATCATTATTTCGCTTTGTTTTTAACAACGAGTCGGTTGCTTTAAACGAGATACAGGATTGTGCTCAGTAACCAAGTTCATATGTGAATATGCGTGATTAGAAGACGAATTATTGTTGACGGTAGTTGATCTAGCGCCAATGTTTTGTTCGGATATATACATATACTCTTAATGTGATCTTCCAAGTAAGCCTTAGGGAGAACCTACTCGCAGAAACACAGCTGTAAATGATCGTGCTTCGGATATAGGTATAATAAATACAATGTTTTGGCGTTCACGCACAGGACATACACTCATGCCAATCAAACAAATACATAAATTGTCCTTAGTGTTTAGCAACGACTTTAAGGTTTACCAACGACTGCACTTAATGCTAGCGGCGACAATACAGCGACATACAACGTAACGTACACATGTACATATTTATGTATATATAGTAGTAATAATTTAGTCGCATCCGACATCGACATGTGTAAAATTTTTTTAAGTAAATGTGCAATAATCGTACATAAACAGAAGCCACTTCAAATATTTCATTCTGTTTGGACCGCCGCCATGGCGCGCTGCGTTTTGTAGCACTCAACGATCGCCGCAGTCGACGGCCTTGGTGCTTTGATCATGGGATTTTTTAATTTATTAAAAACTTTTATTTAAAATCAACACTTTCCCTACTTATTTTTATTTCGTTATTATTGAAGAAGAACAGTCTTAATATGTAATAGTATTACTTATCAAACGATCCAGTGATGATACAAGTTTGTGGAAAACATGTAATCAATTCAATTTTTATAAAATATCCAAATAATATTTGCTTATCCAATTACATAATTATTGTTTTATTATTATGTATTATATATTTTTTTACATAGTTTCCTAAATGTTTTATTCTACTTTACTGCACCAACGGACAAAATGGTTATTTCCTCTTCTTTATGTAAAGAGGGTTTCAAATGACATATGTATATCCTATATCACACATATCACATATGTATACCTATAATGGACATTTGCAATAGGATTCGAATAGGACTGTAGGAATGGGAGAGTTATTGTCAATTATTTTAGTTAATATAGGCATTATTTAGTACATCTAGTATTTCTTGGTAATAGAACTGTAGGAATAAGCCTGTAGTTAGAATATATCAGTGTAATTGCAGTTAGTACTAGTTATTCGTTCTATTCGGGGATTAAAATTATAAACTTTCAAAAATAACCACATGAATTTATTTGTAAGTTCAATGTAGATTTAGTAAATGTGTGTTTTCTGTAAGGCTTGCAATTGAATATACACTATGTTATTAATGTTGTACCCTTCGTTATTTTCAGACGCGGTGGCGCTCGCAACAGGGCAATGGAGGGAGGGAGCGGAGTAGTGTACAGAGTGGTGGGGCGAACGCGCAGCAAGGCGGACTGCGGGCAGCAGACCGAGCGCCAGCCGCCGGCGCCCCGGCAGGACACCACCTGGAAGAAGTATACCGACTCGCCCGGCGTCGGCGCCCCGCCCTTGGTAACTGTCACAACATACCTACAACGGTACAACCCGTGCACGATAACTTGACTCCTGGCTAATGACGTCACAACGCCCTGTTTGTTACAATGCGAAAAAGTTACCAGTTTTCATATTAAACTGTAAGAGATTTCCAGCTACAGTGTAACCCTATTTGAATTGAAAGATGATATTTAATCATCTTATGGATTACATGCAAATTTGTAATCTCAGATCTCAAATTATCGCATACGGTTTGGAGGTAGGTACATACATTTAGTAAAGTACTAGTCGTGTAGTAGTCTGGTGGTACTTCATTAGACGAATTATTTGAAATAAGTACACCGAAGACATCTATTGTGTCATTTACAAGGTCGTAGATCCTTTGACATGCCAACATGTACATGTGAGGTCATTATATGTACAATACCATAGCGGCATACAATAATATGTACATTAACAACATCAACTACGGACGTCAAAGTGTAACGAATTAGCCTGTTTTGTATCTTCAAGCAAAGTTTTGCTTACTTGGCAACATTATAAATATATAACATCAGCTCTGTAATCCACGAAGAGGTAGGGAGACGAGTGCAGTACACTCCCACGTTTCATCAGTTACATTTACGTCCCACAAGGGTATACAGGGTGGGCTTTTTGCCAAGCACCGGACGGAAATCCTGACTCAGTTACTAGAAATTTGAAAATTGAATTTTAATTGAAAATCTAAGTTAGAAATTTCCGATATAGCTTGAATTTTAACACAGGATCTCCTGATCAGCAACCGCGTTTGCACATACGTGACCAACGAGGCATTATAACGTATAAGGCAAAAATTTAAGCATTGATTTTTCTTGTTTATAAATGTTAAATATATTGATATTTTATTTTTAATACCTTAATCCGGTACTCTGACAAAAAATTTGCAGATGTAACGGGGGTTTCAACGCAAACTTTTTCACTGGCCTAGTTCGGGCGTTCTGGCTCGTGTGCACAGTGAAACCACTTCCGACATTTTATATTGCGCACATACGAGTAGGTGGTATTGTAATACAAAGCGTGCATCGGAGTGCAGTATGGCGCTAATTATACCCCCCACTGCAAATATCAAGCTTTGAAAAGCTGCTTTAATATGCATCGCGTTCCCACGGCTTAAATGTGTGTTTGTGCGTGCAAACAACTTTTATAAAGCCTTCATCCATTATCCGAGTCACGTAAATTTTGATTAGCGTTCTGTTACGTTACGTATTATGATTCCATTATGTACCTAAATACTTTTTACTTTCAAACCGCAAATATTCGGTTATAATGACATTGAAAGATTTGAATTAAAATCGGTTAACATCAGGGATTATTTTATCGAATAACACTTAGTCGTACTCGTGCTAAAAATGTACTCGGCACTCTTTACATATATAAAGAAATTGAAGACCAAATTATTATAGAAAAATTAGTTTATTAATTTGTGAAATTAGTAGCATTGTTAAAATAAACGATTATTATTTACAGAATCAGCCCGCGCCGGCTCCGCCGAGTCCATCCCACGGTCGGAAAGGCGAGAGGCGCACCGGCCACCACTCCCCGCAGCATCACAAACGGGAAAAGCTTACCGCGGCCCAGCAGCTTGGGATTGCACCACACCCACAGGTAACTGTATCCTGTACTTTTAAATGTACATGATATGTTTATTGAAAGCACTACGGTTCATCAGTAGTTAATCAATAAATTGGTATGAAATCAAATGAATGTTTTTTCACTTACAAGCACTGGTACCTACGTAGATTAATATATAACTTTATTTGAAACTGACATGTATGAAGGTGTTGCCAGTTCAGTATTCCCCTAAAATGACACTACATAACTAATTAAAGATAATACAAAACAGTTTAAGATAGCCAGTAATACGTTCCTTCTACGGACATTTAAAATGTAAAATGCGTTAGCGTTCCTTTGAACTCCTTCCTTAGCACAATTGGCCAATATAGGGCTTTGTACTAAATAAGGGTTTCTCTCACATATACATTTCTATGTAGCAAATTTTTTGATTAAGTCCTAACCGGTGACTTCTATTATTTTCAGTATTCACCTAATTCGTCTAGTCAGCATTCTTCGAGAAGCGGGGCACAGGTAGGATTAAAGGCTTTATTCTTGAATCCGGCATAATTGTAAATAAGCGCCATCTAGTGAAGATAAGTGGTTTGCTGATTATTGAGTACCTACTGTCCGCACAAGAAGTGATTTTTGTTATACTATTTATTTTGCCTTTAATACATGTATTTTACGTAAGGTGATGAAAATTGCTAAGTTCAAATTATATTGAAATAGGGTATTTTTAATAAACGTACTGCCACTCGCGCTTGTAAGCGAGCATTTGCCATAGAACGTAGTATGTTTGCCTGGACAGTGTCTATTCACTAATTGTTCATTTATTACATAATTTTATTATTGAACAATGGTCTAGTACCGCCTCAGGAGAGCTCTATGTCCAGTACTGGACTGTGATGTTGACGTATTTCCTGATTGTCGTTTCCATTGTCAGCTCCAGTCACCCAGTGGACCCTCGTCGCGACCATCGAGTGTGTCCAGTGGGGGCAATGGCAGCAGTTGCTCTTCTAAAGCCAAGGTGCCCCAGAGTTTCGGCTACGTGAAGAGACAGAATGGTGTGCAGCCGCCGCCGCCTCCAGCCAACGGGCCGCCCCAACATAGTCACGGTTAGTACGTTTTCTACAAATTTTATGTTCACGTTGTCAAGCCTCGGTTATTGTGTTCTTTGCGTGGAGAAATATATTATCCCAAATACTAGAAAAAACTCAAACCATTGTAAAAAAAATGCCGCCTAAACGTATTACATTATATGTATATGCTGGCAAAAAATTGTATCATATTGAATATATTAATAATAATATGCTATTCTGATGTTCATTTAATAGTGCGAGTAATTATAATTATAAATAAATTTAAATTACTGTTCAATTGTTTAAATTTATGTCCGATATTATAAAAAACGTTGTAATCATTTAACGTCATGTTTTTCAATTAAATGGACGAAAAATATTAGCTCCTAAATTCTCAAAACTATTACATTTTTTAATCATACGATATTGTCACTGAATAAGTGTTTGGCACAATTATCATCCGCATGCTGCGTAACTAACAACCCCTCTATTCGTATACGTTACAGGGACTAAATAACCCCAATACTTTAACTTACATATTAAAATCACTTACACAGAACATAATCATGTAACACCTAACCAGCGGTTACCATTTGTATATAACAACCATCCGCGGTATCCATGTCGCGTTATTGTAGGGGGAAGAACCGCGCAGGTGTCCGCCGTGCCGCGCACCAAGGTCAAGGTGTCCGGCGGCACGCAGACCTGCACTCAGGACTTACAAATACACAGTAAGTGTCACACTGCGTATATATGAATTCAATGATATAATTCGTACACATATTAAGTTTCATAAATTGAATAAAAAAATGCATGTACATATGTTCAAATGTACTGTAATGTACTGCATGTAATGTACTGCATGTACTGTTCAAATGTGTAATTCAAACTTCTCTCACACGCTTCATTTCATCTAAAAAAAATATATCTATGTATGCTAATGGTGCAATAGCGATCTAAATTCGATCATAATTTATAACATTTTAAAAATATGACCGTTCTTGAGGTTCTTAACTGAAAGAGTAGACTTTGTAAATATTTCCTCTGTGCTTCTGATTGATAACATAATATTATATGTCTGACATTCATAGCGAACATAATAATAAACGTTTTATTTAATCACATTTAAGAGATGTACACATCTCCGTGGCCGCAATATTCTTAAAAGAGGGGTACAAAAAATTCTCTTCACATAATCATATTTAGGTTTAAACAACTATGTCCTGTTGGTACCCTAATATAATATGAACATGTAATCGGATTCGAATCAACAAGTTTTGTGTGTTAGGACATTAGTGCCTCATAGGATGTAGTGTAGCGAATGTGCTAAGTTGAGATGTCGGCCGCCAGAGAACGGTATCGGGCCCAAGTCGTTCTCGCTGGGCGGCGCGGCGGCGGCGCAGCTGTCGGCGTCGGTGCGCGAGCGGCTGCTGGGCTCGCAGTCGCTGCCCAAGCAGGGCACGCACGAGTTCGCCGCCCTCTTCCACCATCACAGGTCAGTCATTTTAAAGTTCTTTTATCACCGGCCACTTTTTTTGTTTATTGCTCCATATTGACCTTGTGAATACACAATTGATTGCCGCGTTGGTCGTGTTGGTTGCAAGCTTGACTGCCGATCGGTAGGTCCTGGGTTCAATTCCCGGATCGGACACTACAAAATTTTTCTAATTTAGAATGTGTGTGATAAGGTATGGATGTGTGCTCGCTGTTTTGCAATAGGTTTAGCACTGGGGATTGCAATCTCGCAAAACCCGGTGCATTTATTAGTCTGCTGGATCTCGCATCTTCAAAACGCGGATCCGCGGATCCCGCAAATTTGAAAATTAGCGCTAAAACTATTAAAATATGTGAAGGAACAAGAAGGCCCTAAAAAGAATTGGCATTATCTGCACTAGCTGGAATAGTCTTTTAGACATTCTAACAAAACTATTTTACAGTTTGAAGAATCGTATCGATTAAGCATTAATCGATATTGAACCTGACATTAAATTCAGCTATAATGAGTGGTTAAAAATGAATAATCTCATTGCTAACTTGCAGCCTTTTAAATTGGGAGTTGAGGCGCTTTGTAGGTGAGAGTTAATGCTTATAATTGTGAACACAATATTTTGATTTATTTTGGATAAATGGCAATGACAACACACGGTGTTAAGTAACCAGTTGTCACAGTGTCTTCATGAACGTATTCAATAAGATCATACTACCTTGACAGAAGTTTTAATTAGTTTGCAAAATCCGAAAAATACGACCAAGTTGATTTGTTGATGTTTTAAGAAAACTGTAGTTTTAATTCAATTTGAATCATAATATAAAAAATTCGGGATCCCCGGGATCCCACGCGGGATTGACCGATACTTTGTAATATGTTATGTGCACTTGGTCAGTGTAATAGATTAAGACGGAACTCTTCTCATACCGAGAAGAGATATACCGCTCTGCCTACCCCTTGAGGGGCAAAATACAATAACACTAATTTAATAATTAAGGAAAAAATATTTGCTAACTGATCGAGTTAAATTATATTGAATGTTCACACGGAACAAATTTACAAAAGGTCAAGAAGCAATTGTGCGTGTGACATAGTCAATTAAACAATTTTGTAAGACTCCCAAACGATTCAGTCGTTTGAAGTAAAGTAACTGAACACGTTCATTGTACACGCGAATGGATTTGCGAAGACAAGTTCTATACGGGAAGAAATCTATAGGGTATTATAGTTTTTGGGTTTTTGTTAAACTTAATATTGTGTAACGAATACTTAAACTGTTCATAATTGAACTCAAAAGTGGTTTAGAATTTTATCAATATTTATAATATTATGCTTCGTATTAAAACTACTTGTGTTTGAAATAAGTGTTTTGTACGTACGTCAATATTGAACGATTTGCATCGGACACTTGGTATTTCTTAATATATCATACAGCAAATGTACTTGATCAGTGACCAATGAACTTGTTGATAGTGCGTGTTCAAATATATAATCGTTATATAAATGTTTGGTGTAAACTTTACATATATTAACCTAAGCAGTTACGATAAATTAATTGAATTGTAGTTCTTTGTTTTATCAGTGACATATTCATAAATTTGTTTTATTGTATTAATTGTGTTGTTGATATATTGTTTGATTTTAGTTCTAGATAAATATTTATAAATGAAAACTTATATTTATAAATATAGGTATATTATTATTACGTATTGAAATTTTTTAGAGTAATTTTACTTTTTTACAGTAAATAGTGTTTATTATTATGTAGTAGGTGTCGAGATAACAATTTATTTGGTCATGGGTGACATGACAGGTTTGTAAATAGCGTTATCCGTTTTTTGAATGTTTACTTACATATTTCAAATCATGGGAATATTGAATTATTGTATTCAGTCGTATTCAGTGCTCGACGTGTAACGGTCAAAAAGTAGGCTATTGTAAAAGAGAAAATACATTTCGCACGATATATAGCTAACAAGTTTACAAATCAAGACTATTTGAAATAATGAAATAATTGAAATAAAGTTTACAAAGTGTAAAGAGATCACGTAGAAATGGATATGACAATCATATTAGTGCACTGAGATACGTAAATTTCTCAAAGCGGTTAAATTCTTCGAAGTTGAAAATCTACATATGTGTAATTGATATTTATGGAGATTTTTTTTTATTTCATTCAAATGACGGCGGCTATTAATTCACGCTATTCGAACTGCCATAATATTTTCTTTATAATGGTTTCGTTTGTTTCAGAATCCCGCCGCGGGGCGGCATGAAGATCAGCGATGGGAGTTTGTCTGACACACAAACTTACTCCGAAGTGAAATCGGATTACGGAATACCGTACGCTCCGTGGCTGAGACATAGGTAAATACACATGACTTGCCCATGTATGTGAGTGCCGTGTTCATTTTAACTGTATTATTTGCGAAATATATTATATAAAATCCCATTAATGTTTGTACAGTACCGACAATCACCATGTATCAATCACTCCTTGACCATTCTTGTGCTCTCACTGAGTGTGTGTGCATTTTGTGTGATCGTCTCCAGTGTTGAGCTGCAGCGCGATACATTAACACAAAGTGCCTCACACCGTGTCTGTATCATTACGTCACACGCTTATGCAGTCCTTTTCTGAATGGCCAGTTGTAGATTTCCTTTTTTTTTGTTATTTTTATATTAGTACGAGACAATTGTACAGCTGGCCAGCATGAACCCTCATCTCTTTTGCCCCTTTCAGCAACACATATTCGGCAAGCGGACGCCTCTCTGAGGGGGAGTCGATGGAGTCCCTAACGTCGCTGCACTCGGCGCAGGCGCACAACCACACATCATCCCCTAACTCACACCACCGCAGCTCACTCACACACAATAAGCTCATCATGCACCGGGACGCGCAGGGCTCCAGGCTTAACAGGAGCAACAGCATTAGGTGGGTCCCGTCTCCGGCTTGAGTTCATTCCCTTCGGTTCGTTTTACTTTGTGACCTCGTAGGTACAACTTAAGTTTAGTTAGCGCCCCACCCGTGTCCCCGTCGATTTGTCCTGACACCGAGCTTCACGGCCGTACCTTCCCTCATTACAAGCGTTTTATGTCATTCGTAGCTAACATTTGTATAGTATTGAATGTTTGTATTTATGTATTATTATTATTATTATGTTTATCTTTTCTCTAGATGTATTCATTTAACTTTACTATGACGTGATGTAAACCCCTGTTTGTTGATTAATTTTAGCTACCTCAGAGATAGGACATTCCCAAGGTATGCCACACATCAGGTTGAGAGTTTATTTCGTATTTCCGCTTCAAAGTGACACGCTTCACTGAAACTTTGACAATCGCATGCCTTCAACATGGCACGGCTTGTATTCTTAATCAGTTTTCCTTTTTGTCATGTACATTATATGTTTTAATCACAGATTCATTATCGTAATTTGTCATAAATATTCGCTAGTGTTAAGTACCATTATACTTTTCGTTCGTTTTAATTGTTCAAGTACATAAAAAAAAAAATTAAGGTGCCTATAAAATGTACATATTTTTTTTAAAACGTATTCATTCACATTTGATTTGCTATTATTTTTGCGCCGTCATTATTATTTTTTTATTCACAAGGTTCCAGTGAAATTTCGTAGGTATTGTAATAGATTACATTTAAAAAGCTTGTGTTGTCCGCTGTCCGCTGACGTGCGCGCGCGCGCGCGTGTGTGTGTGTGTGTGTGTTGCTCCGTTTGTTACGCACACTTGGTCATTGCAGATCGACTAAGTCCGAGAAGCTTTATCCTTCGATGCTGCAGCGGTCGTCGGAGAGTGACTATGAGCCGTATTACTGTTTGCCCGTGCAATATGGACCAGGAGGACAAGGTGAGATAAAATGAAAGTAGCTTAATAAAACTGTATTATTGTTTCAATCCAATGTGGACCGCCTACTTGGTCGTGTTGGTTGCAAGTGCGACTGCCGAACGGGAGGTCCCGGGTTCGATTCCCGGGTCGGGCACTACAAAATTTTCTAATTTTGATTTTCTCGTAGTGGCTCGGAGTCTGGATATGTGCCCGGTATATGGCAATAGGCTCACCATCTATTCCATCGTGGGACTAAAAGTAACTGGTGAAACGTGGGAGTGTTCTACATTCCTCTGCCTACCTCTTCGAAGAGGACCTCTGCCTACCTTTACAGGCGTGAAGTTACTTTTTTATCTAGTGAAAAATAAAGTTTGTCTATGGCAGCTTGATGTTGCCATAGATATTTACATCGTTTTCAAAACGCGTATTTTTAATAATGGAATTTACAATGTTAGCTGTGAAAATAAACTAGAAATATTTATATTCACTAAATTCAATAAAATTCAATAACAAGATGCAACACTAGTTTTGTTAATTCGCCTTTAATACTATCAAAGTGTGTTACGTACGAAACCCTTTAACAATGATGCTCGTACAAAAACACACTAGTAGTTAGGCCCGGGTGGGGGTCGGACAATGTAACACGTCAAACGTTAATTGTTACCGTAGGTCTGAACTACGGCGTGTCGGAGCCGCCGTCGCCGTCGCCGCGCTCGGCGCTCAGCCCCACGCACGCGCCGCGCCACTCGCACCACTACCCCAAGAAGAACGACGACGGTGAGCACCGCACGCCGCGGCACGGCTTCCTCTACTGTTGCGTCGCCGACCTACCTCTCTCACGGAGATCATCTCTCGGTCTTCGGTCTTCTATTTCGTCACTTTCTTAATACGCGCCCGCCAGTTTCGCGGGCTTCTAAATCCCCTATCACCCAACATATGACCTACTCGTATTTGGTCAAGTTAGGTGAGTCTTGGCACTCTCTTTCCGAGTGCAGAGTCGTGCCCAACAGTGGGAACATGAAAGGGTTGACGATGATGATGAGATTATTATTCACACCTGTAGTAACTTGCGTAGCGATATGCAATGATGACGTCACTTTGTTTCGGTGGTCGCGCACAGTGCACGGCTCCACGGCGTCGCTGGTGTCGACGGCGTCGTCGCTGGCGGCCGGCGCCGGCTCCGAGGAGCGCCAGGCGCACGAGGTCAGTTCCCACGTGTCTTTAACATTTCCAACATAATTACGAACATTCTAACGTGACATTAGTTGGCATTTATTACGTCCAAGACGGGAGCGTTAACTGTTTAATGAATATTTCCTAGGTTATCTTACTGTATTTTTGGTTACCGCTCTAATTTCATAAAGACAAGTAAACAAAAGGATATTAACATGTGACTGTTAGCATACTTTTAAGACCTACTTATCTACTCATTAAAAAATGGTTGCTTGAAACACAGTTTTCTTTAATAATGACTGATAATAAAAATCATTATAAAATTAGTACTTTTTACTCCAATTTTAAATTTTTAGTCTGTTTATTATGCTGAGTTTAAACTCTACTACATATGATTATTTTTAATTAAATTTAAATTTCGATTTTATAAAGTAACAGTAGAGACATGACTGCCTCGTTGGTCGAGTTGGTTGCAAGTGCGACTGCCGAACGGGAGGTCCTGGGTTCGATTCCCGGGTCGAG
>DWFO01000008.1:0-38046 GCA_018246595.1 Mimoniades nurscia nurscia
TAGTGCCCGACCCGGGAATCGAACCCAGGACCTCCCGTTCGGCAGTCGCACTCGCAACCAACACGACCAACGAGGCAATAAATAAATAAACAAAAAGTACAAATAAATAAAATCAAAGTACTAATAAGCTATTAGACAGCACTATTACATTTATAACAAATAATATTGAACTATGATATAATTGTTCGAAATTCGATAAAAACTTTTAGTAAAATTATACATGAAAAATGCAATTGAATTTTCAACCTTATTTATGGCTTTTGGCTTTTATGGCTTATGGCTCAGAAAACACATGGATTTTTGTTTGAAATTTTCTTCATGGATGTATGTTAAGCGCAGATTTAGTACAATACTGGTAATGTAATTGTAACAGTTGTTCGTGGAACGATATGCAAGAGAGAAAGAAGTGCCAGTGCTGGGCCGCACCAAGTTCCTGGTGCCGCAGGAGCTCACCATGTCCCAGTTCCTCTACATCATAAGAACGAAGATGAAATTACGTGACTCTCAGGTAAAAAATATTAACGTATACAAACTTCTATCTCGGTATAGTGCGACGCGGCAAAATGCCCTAGCTGCCTAAGTGCAGCAGCGTAGGCGGTGCGCTGCGTGGCCAACGTGGCCGTTATGGGCATAACCTCTCAGGGAAGGCTATGGCCAGCTGTGGACTGCTAAAGGCTGATGATAACAGACCTCTATATAACCCATATTGTTGCAATTATTTGGGAAAACGAAATCTTTACCACGCCAATACAGGTGATCGCTTATTAAATCATCAATTATTTCTAACGCATGAAAGCAGAGGTCATTGATCTACGTCAAACGCTAGGTCTCCTTACAGTTGGACACATGGCGTTAGGACGCGAAGATCATGAACTGTATATGTAAATCATGTGTAAATTCGTTCATGACATCACTCAACGACGTATCTGTTTTACTGACTTAAAACTGATATATCGTAGGCGCTGTACCTGCTGGTGAATGATCGCGTGCTGGTCAGCCACAGCATGACCATGGCGCAGGCGTACGAGCAGTTCCGCAGCACTGACGGCTTCCTGCACATCACATACGCCGCGCAGCAGGTCTTTGGATGAACACGGCTGTGAGTTACTTACCCGTTACCTTAGAACACATCCGCTTAAAATTATAATTGATACAACGTTGTCCAGGAGGGGAGGTTTGATTTTCGCCTAGGTAAAATGTTTGTGCAATAAGTACATGTATTTATTGTCTGGGTGTAAAAAAACTGTGTACGTACGTATTAATATGTCTAAATGTATGTACTTTATCAGCCGTCTGGTATCCATAACACACGATATCTTCAGATGGCTGTGTGGAAATGGCCTAAGATATTTATTGTTTTCGCACAGATACGAACCCTCAGCATTTTAAGTAGCAGACCAATATATCTACTGCCAAATGGATTTTCAATGTCAATATATTATATACGTCAATTAACGTCAAATATCCAGCCGGTCATTCATTCAATACAAGACAATATTTATAATAAATTATCTCTATTATAATTCTTTGTCCCTGTACGATAATTGAATACATCTTTTATTACAATCATACCTACTCTGTCAAGGAACGAGTGGGAGGAAGGAAAGAACTTTCGATAAAAACCTATTTATGAGTAATGTTAAATTTATATTATAATTACAATAGCTTTTATTAATAATAACTACAGTTAAACTAGTAGAAAGGACTCATAAACTCATATAACGACATCAATGACCGCAAATTAAATATAATATTGAGATTTATTATAACTAAGGAATATGGAAAATTAATATAAAATAAGTGATCTCGATCCAAATATAATGAATCTGATTTATTAACGTGTTGTTATGATAACAAGTAAATAACATACAATGTTACAATGAGTGTGGCACACACAACATCCATTTAAATACGTCAATAATTATTTAATAGAGCACAGATAAAATGAAAATTTGCAATAAATATACACAATAGCCACAAATAAAAGCAAAAAACCCATTAGGTACATGCAACTCATAACAGTTGCATAATATGAGAATATTTTGCGATCGTTGACACTCGGTGACATTATAAGCACACTTTTTATAATATTAACGACAATAATTTAATAAACAACTTAGTACAAACAAGATATTGATGCATATAATATATTTTAATATAATTGTGACTTGTGCAATAAGCAAGGTACACTACATAACTAGGTTTAATAAAATTGCAATGATATTCATGGTTTTTTTTATCATTATTTTTATATTAACACTAACACAACGACTGTAATTAATATTTCCAATAACACATTTAATTAGTGTATTCTGGCTTTCCAGCCATTTAAAAGTTGCATAATCAGTTGTAGGCTGCAACTAGATTTATACGAAAGGGCTTGTTTTGTTAATAACATCCATTAACTTTGTTTCATAATATCTACGCGGGGTGATTGCCCTCCTCGCTAATCGTAATAGAATTTAGTTTTATAATTCGTACAAGCATAGTAATCGCCATAGCAACATTATGTCATCTAATATTGCGTATCTGTGCGGTTGTTTTATTTTAAAAACTTTACCGCGTTTCCCGCGCAGATAAATTATATTTGGTGGCCAGGACTGCTGATATAATATCAGCCAGACATATCACGGTATTTGTTACATCAACGTTAATGTATTTATAAAAATGTATATACTTACATATTGACCGTTCGTTTGTAACCAAGGTGGCCTTATTTTTAGTTACAAATATATTTGTTTAAGATAAAAATATTTAAAGCAAAACTTAGCATTATTATATGTACCTGTGTACATAATTTATTATAAGTCACACAGAGCCACTTAAACTAAACAGACTAAACTTAAGTTAGTATTAGTATTAATCGGTTACGTACAGATACTTATACTACACTTACCAAGGAATCACTTAGCCCTATGGGTAGGTACTCCACCGTGATGCTGATTCTTGGCTGGTTAGCCAATACAAATAAAATTTCATGGATATTACGGAACGAATGTTCCATTACCTTCCAGTTGTTATTTTTCAATAACGGCAGTCAGTACCGACGCCGTGCAGTAATTTGAGGTGGTAGCATTAAACTACACTGGAATGACAAGGTGGAGTTTTCTCTACACTGAACTCCAGACCATATTAGAGTCCTAATAGCTAACGGGCCTTAACAGTTCTCGTGCTTAAAATTACTTATTAGTTATCGTACTTAATATTTCCGGCATATTCATTAATGGGTCCAAAGGTATAATCATCTCTAGAATTTCACTTCAACCCAAATACATATATCCGTCACATCAATTCCTTAGTGGACCCAAAGGTAAGATCACCTCTGGATACTTAGTATTACAAGTCGTTAAAAATGTAATTCATTACGAAATAAGTAGTGGAACAACGACAGCAACTAGTGATTCACAAGACAGTGAAAACAATTCCATGATTTGCTGTCTCTATTACGGCATTGCCACATTTAAGCAGTTGGAACTACAAACCTATTAAAATCAGCCTACCGGTTAATAATTGGTAATTTGGCGTATAGAAATAGATATTAATATGTACAATGATGCTTGTCAAATATTGAACCCAAGACAGGTAGCGAGATGTCCCAGACAATATAGTATAATATTTATAATGAAATATTAACAATTTAGGTGATAATTTTTATATTTATTGAACTTATTTAAAAAATTACACCTCACAAGTATCTAATCATTTGAAAATAAATTTACTGTATATAGTTTAACCTGCATGACAATAGAGGTTTATACCACACCAATCCTATTGAGGCGGATATAGCACAATTGCGGAAATACACATACTAATTAATATTATTTCGATATGCCAGGTTCCTTATGAGGTTGGCAGAGAACAGTGATTGCAAGTATATGTACATACATTAATAAAAACCATAACGATACAATAGTTACAAGTACTGGTAATCAATAGGGGTTATTTACACTATCAGCTATCAAAAATATGTATCGATAGTAAAATGTGTCCAAGTCCTCACACAGCCGGGCAGCCATCATGGGCGCGTATTATTCCACAGCGGAGCACCGAACGCAACATTATTTATGTCACAATAATAAGTTTATCTTGGGTCGGGCGCAGCGCAAACAATACTGCACGACTCTCCACCGGCACTGATACCGCCGATTTATGACTTTTCTATATTATCTGCAGCCCCCCAAGGGCTGTTGTTATGCGCACTGTACAATACACAATTTCATTTGCTCCCCACATGACATGTCTGTACGCTTCTTAAAATTATTTATCGATTTCCGTTGTTGGACCATTCAAAATTAACTTAACGTTATAACTGCGTTTTAATCTTGAGTTTCATATAGGTACTTCCTTTAAATTTTCAAAATTGCAAAGAATTATAAAACTTTCCTTAGATATTTCGTACAACTTCTACATAGCATATTAAATAGTTGAAGGAAATAAGTTTACCAAAAAATAATAATTTAATTAAAATAAGTTCGAAACATGTACACATACTCTCTATAGCAATATATATTGTGGGCTGTCTACACGTGTCCTATTCAGTGACAGTTAAAACATATATGTATAGAAAATGATAAATGTCCAATTTTGAACAGTTTTAAGTGTGCTTTTTATTTCTCATATATATTTCTCATATATATCATAAATATCATGTTTCATAGGTATTGCTAAAGTAACTTTTTGATAATACGTTGTTTGTTTCAGATAAATACCATGGAATTTGGAACGGACAACTAGAGAAACTCGCTATTTCTTCAACGACAAAACTAACAACAACCAACTTCTATGATTAAGACTGATAGTATTGTATGTGCGTTTAGTTTTGTAATAAAAATAAGTTTAGGATTTTTTAATTAATAGACCCATGTCATTATACAACTGGCCGGCCCTCCCGTAGGAATTTTTCATATATTATTACGTTATAAAATATATAATAATGTTATTTTGTATTGAATTCTTAAATAAATTATTTAATATAACATACTTATATTCACTTATTGTCTAATTATAATATATACTGTTAAAAATAAATACATAAAAATACACTTGATGTTTATTGATTGAATGTTTAATACAATTATGATCTCAAAAATGATTTAAAAAAACTAAATTTTATTATATTTATATGTATATTTTTAAATAATAATTGCTTACTAAAAAATAATAATTATGTATGTTTTAATAGACTTTCCAACACAAACTATTATGAATGTAAGTACATATTATATATAATATAGTTTTTAAGGTAGCTCCTCTGTAACGACCAAAGACTAAAACTGCTCATGTATTGTATAATTTAATAAACATCACTTTAATAATAAAATGGTTTGTATAGAGAATTTTTGTATGATTATTTTACAAATACATTTGCTTCACTCTTTCCTGAAATATTTCCTTACTCGCTCGGTCCCGAGTGAGTTCGATCCTTTCCGGTCATTCGGTCGGCGATATGTTCTGCGCCGCCGCCACGAGCGTGTCGTGGATGTCCTTCGCGTACGAGATCTGAAGGCGCACCGTGTTCATGTATTGCGGGTAGCTGAGTGTTGATTCCTGCAACAATACCCGCATATAAAGTATCACCGCAATGTAAACTAAATTGTTAATGCATACATCCAACCATTCATCTATCAGCCCTGGGATGTTGACTTGTTGACATACGTGGGAGATCCAATTAATTCGCGTCTTGCGCAATTGCGCACATTTTTAACAAATTCATTATCGGCTACGAGAAAGTACTTAGGTTGTACTTACAATGTTCAAGGTTGTTTGTTGAAATAATTATATAATGAGATGAAACTCAATTGTTCATTGTTATTTGTAATTATTGCTTTATTTATAATTACCAAAACAAAAATATTAGTATCCGATTCTCGCCGTTCAGAACCTACCACAAGCTATTTTAGCTACGAGGAAATATGAAGACTAGACACTACACTTGGGTGACTACTTGAGGGTCTGAGAGGAGAGGACTGTCTGTAGTTTCATTTTGACGTACAAAAAGTGTTATAAAGAACCAATTTTGAATAAATGGTATTAGAATTTTAATGTTCCAAATTTGAATTTCCAGGTGATTCTATGGTTTAATATCTAAGATTGGCACCACTGAATAATTTAATATTGAGGTTCTATGATATGATATGAATAACCGCATGAGGTTGATATGATATGTTTATAACCACAATGTCAGAAACATGTAAACCGCTTACAGACAAATCATATTCCGATTAATATTCTGTTTTGTACTCGACTGATTTTGCATGACCTGTGAGGTCGCGTGTCAATTTTCTTACAATCCCCGTATAAAAACTTATTTGTTATAGTTGCAAACTTTTAGTTCAAGGGCCACATATCACTAACACCACTGATAAAGCGGATACTGTACCCTTGGCACATTACAACACATTTAGAGGATTTTCTAACAATATAATAATCTATGTTGTATAATAGGTAATTTGACAGGTGAAAAATGGGAGTACTACACTCGTCTGCCTACCGCTTCGGGGAAATCCAGGCGCGATGTTGTGTTATCTACGTAATACAACAGGACTATCATAAAACTATCGGTGAAGAGGAAACGGAAGAAGCCCACAGAACGTCTCCGGCCGACAATCATATCGCGTCTACAATATATGCCTGTAATTTGTACGGAGAATTACTAGAACACACACATACGCATCGTGACGATTTTACTGTAATAACGCTTACTCCTATACAAATAAGGTTCAAATTAGGACGAATAATAATTAATGATAGGAAAGAACAGCTTTAACTTCATGTCAGATATCAACAGCGATAATTAAACATTTAATTAACGAGCTTTTTGTTTCTAAAATTCTAGAAATATCTTGCTATAAATTTATAATAAGAGTTATAATCGAAGCGAAGTGTCCCAAGTTTTTAGTAGCATATTGAGTTCTATTTATTACTAGGCCACGATCAAATTGTTATACACGAAGAATAAAGACGCGCCGAGTCGTGCGCATTCTCGCGTATGTTTCAAACAGATGTTCATATTTTCACCGTATACAAATGTGTACGTTATGTAATGGAGATAGAACACAACTTGTTATTAAAGATGGAGTGTACGTTGCAATGCTTCGCTTCGACTCCACCCTAGTGGTAATTGAGATTTAAAGAATCATTCCAATGTCTACTATACATACATAATCGCTCCTCTGGTCTTAAAGAGGAATTACGGTAGGCAACCCAATTGCTAGATTTACTTGAACAGACCGAACGCCTTCTAAGCCTAATAAGCTATATTATTAAACGAGCCTCTTTATACGGGATTTTACGTACGGAAAGGTCATTTAAACATTGTCGTTAAGATTCTTATCACGACAAGTCCCTTGCAGTGTAGATAGACAGTACCATGTGCTAAACATCTTTATACTAAGCGACGTCTTTCTTCTACATTCATGACTCTTTACATACTCACACGCCGGTTCCGGAAGCTTCTGACTGCACTACGACAAATGTATATAAGTTAATAGATACTGACTTGCGTCGTGGGCCCGGAGTCCAGCCTCGACGGGATGACTGTGAGAGGGAGGTAGTGCGCCGCGGACTGCGCTTGCTGGATGCAGGTCACCGCGGTACGCTGTAATCAATCCACTCATAGCAACTTGCCGTTCATATTTCTCAACTATCATATTCTTCAAATAAGACCCCAATAGTCTATTGGTACGTTCTCGGTACTCATAACTATCTATAATCTAACATTTTTGCTATCAGTACATTACGAACTTTGTATAAAAAGTTCACGTAATAATAAGGTTGCAAACATCGAACTTACGAGTAAGTGCCGAGTAAGTAAGGTCATTATGGTCCATAAACTTCACGAGTAACTTTTAACAAGACTAGAATTTGTGTATTACGTATTAATAAATTAAGAGTTCAACTCAGCAATAGAAACACCCATCTAGAGTAAGTAGAGCATAGTCCATAACACTGCTGGATGCGTAGATGGGAACACATATAGATAATTCCAGTATTAAACAGACAGCTTATTTAAAAGTATTGGTTGTTTCCGCGATTCTAAAGGATTGTTTCCAAGGACCAGTCAGACTAACGGTAATATATTTATACACGATTATTTTCAAAAATAACAGTTCCTTGTATAAATACTACAACGTCAGAGCTGTGAGTGTTGTATAACAATATTGTAGTGTCAACAAAATGAATTGTATATGGTTCTTTTTTCCGAAACGAAACCTATTTAGCGATTCCCACATGTATAAAGTATTAATTTTTACATAACATACAAAACGATACAGATACACGTGGACTCGCTAAAGTACATATTATATAATAAACTCAGTTGTATACTTATACACATTATATAATAATTATATGTGAAATATTTATAGTGTACAAAATTTAAAAACATCAGTTTTAGTCCGATACTAATTGAAGGTTTCATTCCCACCCCTGCCACTCTCCCATAAATCTAGGCGGAGCCACTTAGGCTCGCCATAAAACCCACTATGGAGGCCAGTAGAGTAAACAGCATACTGACAATTAGAAAAAAAAAACAGTTGCAAAGTAGGAAATGATAGCGAGAGATCAAGGTCTATCCGTGTCACGACAACATTTGGTCGATAGCGCGTCCCTTGACATGTTTATTTCCGTAGGACGCGTATGTCCGTTTTGATGGATACCGGAATCCACGCAAAAGAAAACATTTAACCCTTGACCGTTATCGTATGACGGCGTCAAGAGCCCGAAGCGTTTGCTTACAAAGCATTAGCGTTAGTAATGCCATTTCTTGTTTGACTTCAAGTTGATAAGAACTGAAGCAAAAACATCAATGATAAGAGCATAATAAGTAACTGCGATTGGTAGTTGCTAGGTCAATAAGTTAATTGTTGCACATAATGCAACCAACCACGCGATCTTGTTTACTTGCTCACACATTACATAGTAACAAATTAGTGATATTCACTTTGTCTCTATGCGCGATGGAGAAATTTCCAGATGTGTGCGTAAGAATTGATACTAGTTCTACACTGCTGATTCACACACACAAAGATTTTTATTAATACATATACATATCTTAACTATCATGTGTACAAGAAACTTTAGAAAGTGCTAGAACCTACTGTCCAAGTATAAGTCCTGTAATGAGGATGCAATGCTTTTATTATTGTATGTTAGTTTTGTACCAGAGGCTAAATTGTTAGTAAGATATCTGCTGTCGAATTGTTGACAGATCATAAGCCTGGGTAGCACATATTAGTATGAGTGCAGTTATACCTGTCATATTAGGGGCTAGTCACAGAGGGGTTGTAAATCATAAAGATTGAGATGTTCGACTCTACCATACAGATAAACTGGCAATTAAAACCTTTGTAGGAAACAAATTGTTATAGTAACAATGGCTTCAAGGGTGACATAGGATTTATGTTACTAATAATACTGATCTTATGTCACTTGGTAGTGTTGATTGCAAGAGCAACTGTCGATCAAATCACGGGTCAAGCACTATTGTATTTTTCTAATTTAGATTTGATTTTCTAGTTGTGGTTTGGATTCTGGAAATGTACCCGATGTATGGCAATAAATTCACCACCTATTCCTTGATAGGCTATAAAAGTGGCTGGTGAAATGTGAGGTGTTACTACATTCCTCTGCCTACCTTTTCGAGGATTACAGGCGCGATGTTACGTTTATGTCACTTATAGTAGGAGCATTCGAGCTCTCTTGTTACCAGTTATTATTATTCATTATGTCTATTAAAAACTAAGAGTAATAAAATTTTCCTACATTTATATTAAGGGGAAAGTTGCAAATGTCTACACCTTTTCTATTTCTTACACAGAAATTAAAACTGTTATCTGATCATACTAATTAACAATATTGTATTGCAAACAGGTAGAAAAGACTATTTTTTCAGCACACAAACAAGTCTTTTCTCTTACAGAATCCAGAAATAGTCAGCGAAAGCTGGCTTGTGTCAACAATCTTAGTGCAATCATTAATATACAGAAAATTAATCAGTAATTAGTTATTATGCATGTAAACTGTGTTAAGGGAAAGGTTACATGTATGTAGAAATACATATATGAAAGGGGACAGATTTCAACAGGATGTAGAATTGTCACAATATTGATTTCCTACTGTAAGTACATAGATGCCTAGTGGTTTGAAATTCAGCCTTTTATTCTAGGAGTTGAACCCAGGATGGTTCAAATCCTGGAGCCCACCTCCTTCCAAAATTAGTTTTTTATTATTAAACTAGTTGATACCTGCAACTTTGCATCATTGAATATATTAACAATATATTTTATGCCTTATGTAATGCAATAGGTTCACCCCCTATTTCATTGTTGAATGTAATTGTAACTGGTGAAATGTGGGAGTGTGGGAGTGTCCTAAACTCCTCTGCCTACCTCTTAAGGGATCACAAGTGTATTTTATCTTCATGATGCTTGATCCCTATAATGATATCAAAAATAACTACCTAGTTAACCATTAGTCTTCACAAAGGCACACAACTGGCACACCCCTAGCTTATTACCTCACACTTTGAAGAGAAGCATTCAAGCTAAGAATAAAACTTAACTTCGTTTAACCCTTTCCCAACAGAGCTATGTTTAACTAAGTTATAAAATCAGGCAATCCTATTGATTGACATCAATTACAACCCTCAAGATGAAGTTTAGGATGTATGTCTCTGGTGTAAATAGTGGTCAAGTGTGAATAACAACATATACTATACTACTTATGTCAACTTCAATCCTATTTGGGGTTTGAACTTTTTAAAACACTTTTGCACTCTCGGTTGCATATTACAAATTTCTGAAATATTAATCTCAAAGGATATCAATATTCAGTGTGATAAATACAATGACATAATACCTATTAACATTACAATAATAAAAACATTGACAGTCTAAATTGAATGCAGCTCAGTGGTAAATGCTGGTCATTTACTGTTTTTGAAATATTTCTACAAAATTCTACTGAAAAACTATCAAGTGTTATCTCATCATCATCTATGAGATATCTCAAATATTTTGGACTGCCTCACTGGTTATGTTCATTGCAAACACTGCTGCCAATCAGGAGGTCCTGGATTGAAATCTCGGGTCGGGCACTACTGAATTGTTCTAATTTAGATTTTTTAGAAGTGGCTCAGAATCTGGAATGGGCCTCGGTGTAAGGCAATAGGCTCACCACCTATTCCATAGTGGGACATAAAAGTAAAACGTGGAACGTGGGAGTGTTCTACATTCCTCTATCTACCTCTTTGGGGATTACTGGTGTGATTGTACTTTTTCATTTTTTTTATGTTACATATGTACTCATATATTTAAAAATTCATATTCTTAATATTATGAGTTATATTGACAGCATCTACTGCACAACAAATCAAAGTTTCTATTTGAAATCTTATACTGAAACCAATAGACTTATACAAATAACAGAAACATACCAGGTGTAATTCCATTTGGTCACAAAGGGAGAAAAACTCCTCCAAATTCTTGTCAAATCTTGGTACTGGATTATCTATCCCTTTCCTGCAATGCACAATATTAAATTGATATACTTTCGCCAGAACCAAATGTTATAATACCTACTATATTTATATGTAATTAATGAAAATAAATATTTATACATACTGTGTATTTGAATCAATATTTTGATTTTGATGGAGAATCTGAGCTGCAGATTTTAAGGTCATCTGAAATGAAAATATATAAAGTCACATAAATATAAATTTTAGTAAAAGCAATATTAATAATGTAGTAGTGAAATATTGTCTTTTAAGGTAACACACTCTCAATTAGAACATTCCAGGTGTTGCTTTTACTTACATAAAAGTTCATGACAATTTCAAATGCTTTGAGAGTTGAAAACATTTCTAAAATAAGGTGAGTTAGATAACAATGTAGGTTAAATTAATTCTTCGGTATTTACTAGGTTTACCTTTATATCTATACCTACTCTGTGATTTTAACACAAATAGTAAATGTACTATGGACTGCAAAATATACTATGTCTTAGTTTATAAATAAACTTTTATTGTTACTAGTATATTAATCTTTTTGTCTGATCTCTAATTGGGTAGGCAGGGAGCAATGAGTGCCAAATACAGGAGTATTTGGCACTCATTGCTCTGGCAGATCATTGCGCTGGCAGATCTGTAAGGATAGGATCCTTACAGATCTGCCAGGCTTCTTTTGTATTCATCATCGTCTTGGTACTTTCACGCCGGTTTCGGAGATTGATATATTAAAGAAAAATGTAAATAGGTTTTATGCATAACCTTGTACCTACATAAACTTCTTAGGAGTGCAAGGAAAGTCAATAAAGTTTACGTACTGGCAAACATTCTCTCAACGACCCCATCAAGCTTTTTACTTTAGTTATGTTGTCAACTTTATCTTGTTGAGGTGGTTGCTGTGGAGCTGCCGGCTGCATTTGCTGAGGCGACGGCTGTTGCATTATAGGTCCTGTAACTGGCATTTGCATACCCACATTAGACGTGGGGCCCACCGAGTTCATTGGATGCATGTTCATTTGGTTCATGGCTAAATTTATAAAATGTAAAGATGCGTGTGTACTCTCAATTGCACAAATTAGTTTATTATGTACTCTTCCGCTCAAATAGCGTAATATTAATTGACACTGACACTTGACAGATGCCAAACAAAAATACCAAATAGTAGTTTGAGCTCCTGACTCTGTCCTTTTCTGTATTTTAACAAGTTTTGAGGTATTTTGTATTTTGGTAGGCTAAAATTAAATTGAGCAGAACACAACGAATATCAAAGTTCTATTGTATATATGATTATATATTTGTCAACATTTTTTTATAGAAAGTAATTACATGTTTAATTAATTTTCGCGAGAAAAACAGTCTTGTTAGACAAAGGAACTGTCAGTGTCACACAAAGAGGAAAGGCGCCTAACTTGAACACTTTCGAGTTAATCATACATAACTTACTTACATACATAAGTTATTAATATTCAAATGCATTGGTAACATGGGTGGCAATTTTAAAATTTATAACGCTATAGAACTATGGCAGGTTGTATTACTGAACTTACTTATTCTCCGTTAGCATTAAAAGTGTAGTAGGGTGATTTAAATATGTTTTTATTTTCAGCATGAAACAAGTTTACCTTCTATTCCTACCTTTAGTAAAAGCCTGGATAATGTGCTAGGTAACGATGGAGTACAATTGGGCTCCATTACTGAAATACTAGGTCTGCCTGGTTCAGGAAAAACTCAGTTGTGGTAAATTATAAAGGAAGTTGAAATAACTCCCGGCATTTAACACTATTCGCTTATAGATTATTATCGCTTATTATATTTGTAGATGCTAATAGATACAAATGTATATCTTTAATTAGAATGAGTGAAATTAGAATGAGTAAACATTAATTTAAAATTTCAGAAGATAAATTGAGCATTTGAGTCTAGTTACTGACATGATAGCTTTAATTTGTTTAATAGCTTTACTAGTTGCTTCGATGCATAAGTAACGAACAGCTATGTTTACAATTATATTATATTTATTTTATACTTTCAGCTTACAACTGTGTGCTTCGGTCCAAATACCTAAAGTATTAGGTGGCCTAGATGCTTCAGCATTGTACATAGATACAAATACAAATTTTACACCACATAGGTTTAAAGGTAAATTTTTCTTTTATGTAAATTTAACACAAACCTAAAATCACACTAGACTGATAATTCCAACTAGAAAAGCTTAGTTATCCACTGGGACCTTTCTTTTATGTATATTAAAACTATGTTGATTCATCTTGTCAGAGAGCGACAATAAAATTCTACCTGTATTTTTCATATCATTTATCAGTTTTAATGACATCAATTTAATTGAAATCATTGTCTGATCTTATATTGCATTATTAGGCTTTATACAAAGTACACAGAGTTATTGAATAGATGTATGTATAACACATGTCACTAAAATTTTTTTTGGGTACATGCATTGTGAATTGAATCTTACTTCCTTTTTAGACTTTAATTCGTAGTTTAATTACAATTTTGCTATATCTATATAAATGAATAGACAAGTTCTAGAACATTTACTGTAGTGCATAGAGTGAAGGAAAACTAATCTTCATGTATTTTTATTTACAGACATCTTACACGCAAGCTTATCAAGATGTCAAAAAGTAATGAATGTTCCATTAGAAGTTAGTGCTAATAGTGCATTGAGTAGGTTGCACTATGTGAATGCATTTGGCCTGATTAAGTTTTGTGCCTACATGATAACACTGGAGGATTTTATTAGAGACAATGCTGATGTGTGTTCAATGTGACTACTTTTAGATACATTTGCCTCCATGATGTGGGGAAAAGTTTATGTGGACTTTTATATCTTCCATACAATCTTAATCACAGAATCACAGTGTAGTATTCCAGGCATCCTACAAGTATAGATGTTGTTTCTGGGTTATATGTATCACAATTAATATTTATGGATATGCACAAAACATGATGCAGATTATGGTGCATTGGGTTCATAATTATTTTTACTAAAAAGGAACAAAATGCATGCTTTGAATTCTGTGACATGTTTCTTTAAGTACTTACTCAGATGTCCCATGGGCCTACTTTAAAATATCTACTACTACAAAAACAATAATATATGTACTACCTACATATCATAATGTTCTTTCAGGTAAAATTAATAGTGATAGATTCAATAGCTTTCCCATTTAAGGAGGGCATATCTGTAAGACAAAGGACCGGTTTACTGTTTAGAATGATGGCTGATCTACAAAAACTAGCAATTGAACACCAAATAGCTGTAAGTAAAAAAAAAACTTTAAGACTGATGAAGCATTATAAATTTATCCAACCTGTAATTAAACGTAACATCCTGCCTGCCATCCCTGAAGAGGTAGGCAGATTAATGTAGAACATTCCCACATTTCATCATTTACGTTTATGTCCCACTATGGAATAGGTGGTGAGTGGTGAGTGGTGGTGTAATTACGCATTTAAAATATGCATAATTTTCATGACTTAGTCCTGACAAAGTACAACCAGAAACATCTTAAGTACTAGAAGTGGACATTATTACAACTAACAACTATCAGGAAGTGTGTTCAGTTCAGCACATTAATATGAAAAGAGCCTAGAATGGATATGATGACAGAAAACTGTAAATAATACGTGAGACATTGTTATTAATGTGGGGTGACATGGTAGATTGTAGTGTACTGTGCATATCAGGTGGTGGTGGCGAACGAGATGACGACTCGCGTGGGGCTGGCGGCGGGCGCGGTGGCGGGCGCGCTGGGCGACGCGTGGGCGCACCGCTGCAACGCGCGCCTGCTGCTCACGGCCGCCGACGACGGCGCGACGCTCGCTTTGCTCACGAAGAGCAACGTCGCGCCAGAGACCGTTGGGCGGTTTACGGTTCGTTTACACTGGCGCACATTTATACAATAGCGTTGCATCACGCTTGTAATCCCCGAAGAGGTAGACGGATTAGTGTAGTAAACTCCGTTTCATCACTTACCGTTTACATCCCACTATGGAATAGCGGGTGGAGCATATTTATTGTTTTCAATAGTCACGATTAAATATTTTTGTATCTTATATATGCCCATTCCATGAGGCGTGTGTAGGTGTAGTACAAAGAGGCGAAACGTGGATGAGTACCACACTCCTTTGGCTACATCTTCCTACAGGGAAACAGACGTGATGTTATGCAATGTGATTTTGTTTCCGCACCTACTACACGCAACTTGTGACCTATATTCTGCTCGTTGACTCATCAATAATAACTGATCTTAGATAACAAAGCGCTTCGTTAATAGTTCTATCCCAATGGTTTCTTTGAATCGATGAATAAAATACAATTTTGAAATGCTGCCAGCGTGTTCGTAGTAGCGTTGTTCAGGAATGTCATTGTTTGCCAAAAGGTTCATATGGTATACATATGTATATATAAAAATGTATTTTTGTTTGTCATACCGTTTGGTATAGCGTCTAATAAAGCCGTCTTGATTTTCAATGGAAGAATTGATTTAAATATTGAGGGTTTTTTGCTGTTTTATCAATTGTATGAGCCATTATTAAGATAATTTTATTATGGTATTTTTTTATGTAATTATGTGATATTGAATATATGTATGTAGTTGCAAGTAGTTAAGTTTGAGCTTAAATCTATACTGAACTAATCATTTGATATATGTATTTCTATATGTTCACAGATAACTAAGGAAGGTATAAGGGACATAGAATGAAACGCGCCAATGAACATACATAGTTTTATTAATCAATGTAAATACACTGTAAACAAAACTACAGCACCAATAAATATATCATTTTCACAAAAATATTCAAGCTTTATTCTACAACATCTCATAACAGTTATACAGTGTAAAGGCAGTTTCAAACGGAACTCAACATAGTGTTAAGGCAAACATTCGTACTGGAGTAGTATAATTTTGCAGTGTCATTATGCACTTTCTTATTCGATAATAGTGAGCAACACCCGTTTGTAGTCGCCCTTGGTATCGCCCTGCAACATTTTACACTGTACTTAACAAAGTCCGACTTTGAATATTTGCAAGCTTAACATAACACTTCGTACGAATGTAATGTGTTATTTTTTCTCTCAAAATATATATATTTTTTTGTAGGATTTAAGCACTAAGTGTGACTAGCACATCCCTGAAGTCACCCGTTAGGTCGTCCTGTAAAGATATCGAAAAAAAAATGCCAAAATTGTAAACGTTAGCTAAACAAAATATATAGAAACTGGCCCAGAATTTCTTAAAGATGCAACCATCTCACAACGTGCATTCGAGATAAGCGAGAATGTGAAAAAAAATTCTTACAAAGATATCTTATTAATATTATAACTTAGAATATAACTTTAAAATGCAACGGTAAGTAGTTGTACCCAAAGGATTGATTAAAATGGTACAATGTATATATAATATACTATAAATCAATGATTACTTCACACCACACTTGTTATACATCGTAATGGCGGTCGTAACATGGAATTTTTTATATTCTGTGTTCTTAGTAAGACATTGCAGAAAGGAGTGCGCCGAGCGGACCTCCTACGTCCTCCTGAAAAAGCCAACAACTACTTGTAAAAAGCGGCCTTCACACTCGTCTCACCAGGCCCCATGCATTCATAAGACACAAAGCTGTTAGCTACTGTGCAAAGAAAGTTACATGAATATGAATTACAGGAAGCAAAAATATACAGATCGTGTTCCAATAAAATGTACACCCGGCATGGAGAACCTAACGTGACCGCACTGAACATATACATCACTCGTAACGAATTCAGATCTATAGTTTTGTGACAATGAAAGGGATGCGAATGATTTTATCTTCAGTGATCTCGCAGGTGCCCTAGCTAATAACTTAGAACCTAACAATTGACAAAAAAAAACTTATTCAAACAATGTGGTTCGCTGTCATCCTGAACACTGCGCATTTACTCAACAATCGTCAATAAAGCCTTCTTGTAATCCCCGGAAGTGTCGTCCTGTAATCAAAACGCATCACTATTCTAGACGCCTTTTAATCCGTAAAAATATTTAAAATTATTTAACAGCAACGGTGTTTCTCGAACGTAAGACATATGTATATTTTCAAACTATAATTACTACTTTCATATTACAATTGTTAGCAAAGTTTCAAACGAAACGCACATTATTAATTACAATTTGACACATATAATTTCAAATTTCGAATCGATTCATAGTTTGCTGGTAACAATCGAATCATGTTTGAGTAACAGTCAGATGTACATATTAAAGCGGACGATATGAAAAAAATACTACACAATACACAGATCTGTATAATTAAAATAAAATGAGATGTGATGGATATAGTAGATATCAAAGAAGAAATATTCCAGAAATAAAAATAATACTTATTACATTTTATAAACCATCGCTGATCTCATGCTGGTGATTAAAGCGGAAAACATATTATATCTTTCATTTCTAATAGAAATTGTGGGTCAGCTTCTGTTGAGTTATTTCTTATCTTTAAGAACACGTAGGTTTCCATGCTATTAATAAGCTGTTATTATACTCGCATAGTTGTATTCGTTAGCCATAATCTAGCCGTTATTTAGGGGTGACGAAATATGTTTCACTAATGACGTGTTCTATGCGAAGATGGTTAGCAATATTTATACAATGTGAATGATGTTTGTTAGCTATAACAGATAGTAAGTGCGACACATCTGAATTTTTAACTTTTGTATATACATGTTCAACACACATGTGTTAATGTCACAAACTTAACATTCATAGTAAACCATTAGGAATGCAAGGTGTCAAGTAAGATTATTAAATGCATTTATTACATAGCAACAGATGTCAACAATACTCACAGCGATCCAGCTGTCCAGAGTCTTGCCGTATTTGTCAAGGAAAGCCTGCTTGATGTCACCGAGATCAATTTCAGAGCGACTGACCACGATTCTGATTAGGGTCTTGTCATTGGTGCCCAGGCCCTTCATGGAGTAGTACAGGCGCTCCGCAAAGAAGCCAACCTTACTCTTTACACACTTAACTGTAATAAAAAAAAGGTACGTAAACATTAAATTGTTAATCAAACTGGTACAGAGACTCAGAGACATGTAAAAAAATTAGGTATTTGAAGAAAAATCATATTATAAACTTCTACGTAAATTAATAAACCCTTACAAAGCTAAAACAAACGGACCGTTTTGTTGAAAGAGCATATTTTGGTACATCGTAATCATAAAACTTCAATGATGACCACTGAGTACTGTCAAATAATTTTTAGTTTTTGTGCGTGCCAAGTCGGTTAAGTCACTAAGTATGATAATAATGATTCCGGTTAAAAAACCTCCAGTGTACAAGGTCGCGTTGCCTTCCTATTGTGTACGAATTGGCCTTGTTACAGAGTGAATCACCGTTCATACACTATACAGCGGCTGGCGATAGCGTTTAACTAATTTACAGCGTATTCCTTCAATTCACGTACCAACCATTGACCGCGCATATTACAGTGGTGCACCTAATATTTTGAGAACAATGCACTTTGCAATTTGTTGAAAAAATGGTTCACCTCTCACGTAAATAACGTGCTTATAAATAATATACAGTAGGTACTTATAAATAATATACAGTAGGTACTTATAAATTGGGAAACAAAACTTTATCCGTACAATTTTTTGGTAACATAATTCAAAGCCAAATACTCACCAATGGCGAGCATTCCTTTTTCGACGCTTCCAGAAAATTCCTTCTTGATAGACTCTTCGATGTCCTTGCCCGTGATCGCTTCATATTCAGCGAAGATCTGTAACCATTGTATGTGACGTCAATTATCATTTATTATATTTTCAATGAGTCTTCATTTGTTAATTATATTTCCATCTGTGTCATATTCATATTTTAAAGTGTGAGTCACAACCTCAAATTGCGTCTGACTTGCATAGTGGATGAATACTTTTCAGAATTTTGATATAGAATTATTAATACTAATTCCCTGTAACATTTTTATCAGCATATACAATGTTATAATTAACACATATAATTATATATGCCTATATTCACATTGTTTAAGAAACACAAATATGTTAACACCTTCTGCTTAGGATTTACTTCCTGTCATAATTAATGAATGTACGTGTGGGTTGAGTTCTTACCTGTCTCAATTGCTGGTACGAGCGTGTAATGAGGATGGAATTGAAGACAGACTCGTCAGTGCCCCACTGGCCTTCGCCGGCCGCGGCCAAGGCCTCAGCGTCAGCCTTGGCGGCGCCTTCGTCCACGCCCTGGTTCTCATCGCGGTTGGCCATGCACAGCGACACGCACAGACGCTTGAAGTGACCCGATGTGTCGCCCTTCAAGTCAGACTCCAAGCTCTTGCCATATACTATTAAGAAATACGAATTAATGACTTACTGTTTCGAAATACGGTCCCCCTTTTACCAGTTATATACAGAATATCCAAAGTTGTGTCTTTTAGTATTTTAGTAGTACATATTTAAAATAAACCCTAACTAATAATGTATTTTAATCCATGCTATCCTCCCTCATAAGAGTCATAAGATTTATTAGAATAAATTGAAAATTAATTTACAGATTTATTTTTATATGTTTGTTTGATTAAGGTTTTCCGCTGCATTACGACGATTGTTAGGTACATAACGATAACGACTTTCTCATTGTAGTGGTTGCAAGTGCGACTGCTGCTGGGTTCAGTCCCCAGGTCAGCTCGGAGTTTGGACTTCTGGCGGTGTAGAGCCTCAGGATCACCCCCTATTCCACGGCGGAAGGTATATCGTAACTGGTCAATCGTGGGAGTGTACTACACTCCTCCGCCTACCCAGCTGGAGAAATACATACCTACGTGATGTTATGTTACATAACTATAACAACTGGGAACGACTGCTTAACTCGCCCTCCGAGTCACGGAGACGGTCATAAAACTTCATCCCTAGCGGGCGCCCGTCAAATTGGCGCCCGCACCCGCGTTACATAAACTCTACAGATCGATATTAAATCACAATGAATTAACTTGCCTCTGAAATCCCTTGAACAATATATTGCTGTAGATAATTTAAAATAATTAAAAAATACTCTAAAATAAACAAAGAAATGTACTCGTAGCACATTTACATGCGTTTTTCTGTTTATCATTTTTAATCTGTTAAATTACAAACAAAAAAATACGGCCCCCCTTAAATTAAGTACAAATTGAAAGCTATTGTTCCCTTAACTGTTTACCGTAACTCTACGATCGCGCCTCGCAATAACTCCACCAGCAACGACTGAGCTTCATTAACCATAAGTCACTACCGTGACCACGTCATGAATGCTAATTATTTACCATGCAAATAGCTTTTGACTGACCTCATGTATAGAGGGCTACAGTGTCCATTAGTATTGGGATCGCAGCGCATTTGCTACGTGTAACCCTACTTATTGTTATAATAATATGTGTTTATTGTAATTGTATTGAATTAATTGAAAATACATATTTGTAACATATAGTATAATAACGTCGTAATCTCGCCGAAGATACTACCTACGGATACTATACTGTGGGTAATACAATACACCCAAGTACCACCAATTGCGTTTCCATCCAGAAATGGAATCGTGTGAGCCTATTGCCATATACCGGGCACAAATATAATAATAAGAAATAAAATTTGAATGAAAACCATTTGATGAACAAAGATAACTTGGTCAATCCCTACGAGTATTAAATATCAAGTGTGACATAAAGACATTCCAACACGCGATTGTTATACGTCCATTCACGAGTGGTATTTATTGACTATTTGCATAAAAATGTATACGGTATGTAGGTGACATAAAAAAAATTCTGTTGAAATTTGAGTTCTAATAGAAATCGATAGAAAAACTTTCAGTCACGATAAAAACGCGCTTTATCGACCGCGCAGCCGGGTCAGTTTATTAGAGAATGAACATTAGCACGAATTTCACGTATTTTAAGTTTAAGCTGCTTAGCTATGTTGCAATTCGATTCGTCATTAGTTACATAGGTTAGGTATATGTATTGTGATTATTACAAAGGGGGCCTCAACAGAGGTACGCATTGTACGTTATAAAAATAATTCTGAAAGAGTTGAAATTAAGTACAATAAGGTATTGGACACTTACATTGCTCGTAGAAGGCAGAAATAGTGCGGATGCCGTAGTTGGACAGGGTGCATAGGATCTCGATGATGGCTTCTTCGTCGGTGCCGATCCCCGCCACGGCGTCGTGGAGTTCCTTCGCGTAGAAGTGCGGCAGCGGGGTCATGAGCGCGAGGATCACGTTCTCCAGGTTGCCGCCGAGCTCGCTCTTCAGCTCGCTGATCAGGTCCTGCGTACAAAATCTACGATTGGATATCGACGCTTGGACGAACATGGTACATTTTAAACGAACTGTTCGCATCATAATTTACCATTAATACATATTATTATTAAATAAACACTATTATTTACTATAACTTTTGTATATAATGACTAATGATTTTAAAATTTTGTTTAATTAAATGACAAAATTAATTTAAGACATAGTTACAGGTTTACGAATGTATTCATTAATCTTCAGAGAGTATAAAACAAAGCTTAGGTACGGTTATCTTGGAATTTTTATGGAATTTTTATGAACTATAACATTCTCATACTATTACCATTTGTCTCAGTAAGTTTTAATGAATTCTCCAAAACTTTATTAACATCAACTACAGACTGGATATTTTGCAGACGTTGTTTTAATTAAAATTAACACACGCCCGCCAAGAACGGGTTTTACAAAACATCTACCCAACCCAAGGGTTTTGCGGCTGCTTCGATGTTAAAAAATCAAATTTGTAGTCCAATAGTTAGACTGCGGAGAGTACATATAAAGAGTTTTAAAATCTGTTTTCAATTGGCACATTCTTATAGATTAAAATACAAGATGTAGGAAAATAGGCACTCAGGCGAATGTTGCTTATAAATAAATATAGTGCCTTGATGTCGTGTGGGTTGATATGTTTATGGATGTTCGAAATAAAAGGGAATCGACGTAATACAAAGAGATGAAAAAATTAGCCTCTCGTTAGCTAACAAAATTGAACATGAAGAATATGTGAAACATGAACAACAATAAGTGAAACATATAGTTATATTTATTTCTATTTAGTACGGAACAATATTAAAGGATAAAATATTTTCCTCGTTCGAACTACCTACATAATTTACAGTTTATAAATCATTACTCATGACAGAGTTAATAATAGCTCATAATATCATACACAAGTTTGACTTATATACATGAGTCATTTAGAACAGGTGTACTAATAAGTAAGTCATTGATAATGAAAACTTCACCGGACGGAATGCTAAAGGCGATAATGAAAATTGCTTTAACGTTTACAAAATGGAACAAATCTGGTTATAGTGGAATATTTGAATCAAACTGAATTTCATAGAACTAAACATTTACATGAAATGATTATATTACCAACACTTGGAAGGAAATCTGCACGCCAATCGTTCATTACATTCTTATAGAGTCTGAAAGTCCTCAATTACTATTTGTTGAAGACTATGAGCTTGTCATCATTTACTACAATAACATGACAGAAGAGTTAGTGGTAAAAATACTTTGAACTGAAGATAACAGTAGATGATAAAGTAGTGCTGTTTAAAGCTAGGTAAGTATTAAATAAACAGGTCAGACACCCGATAAAAAGAGTGTAGGACAAAGTGTATAAAGAACTGTACAATTGTACAATTTTTTACTTACTTCTGTGTTTCTATGTAATGACAATATGTCCGGAACAATAAATCGATCAAATAGTTTCAGATGTTTCCTAAAAATGATGTTATTTAATATTAAAAAATAACATAGAGATTTATTCCTAACTGTTAACTTACGAGTATGGCTAGGTTACAATGGGAAGAATTAATGTCTAACGGCATTGTTCACCAGTCAACCTGGTCAATATCTGTTCACTGTTCCGCATAATAACTGATACAAGTATAACAGATTGATTGTAACGTACCAGGTAGTATATTGTAAAGTTATTTTTAGCGCATACCGCAAGTACGTTAGCGCTATATTTGTTTTTCTAGGAAACCGCAGCCATCGCTGAGCGCACGAGGGAATAAACGAGCATAGCGTTAAGCGATACAGCGAATGAAGTACATTTTAGTTTTAAAAAAGTGCTTATAACCTCAGATACCTATATTGCGAAGGAACGAGATTTTTATGAAGTAATTTTCCTATTCTACTTACTATATAATAGACTAAAATAACTAATAATACTATATAATAGAATAGACTAAAATTCTAATTTAAATCTTGAAAATAAAATAGTATTTTATAAGAGATTTATTCAAATTTTACTAATGTAAACGTATTGTTAATCATTCAAGAAGTAAAACGGATTAGAGAACGTAAGACCTTGGCAACAGTTCCATTGACCCCTCTACTAACCTCTATCTAACGCTGTAACTGCTTACGCAATTCTCATGCCACGTGTACGAATGTAAAATCACCATTAATCTTCTTCCGGTCTATGACGTGTGACTCATTCTGTACTATGTATGTTTCCAACATAGCGCAAAGCGCGATGAAATTAATTACTTCTTGATGGGCTTTCCTCTATAAAGTATTTGCTCCATTAGGTTTATGAATGCTATATAACTACTAGCAAATACCTCGGGTATTGGGGTCACTTGCCCCACCTTCGTTTGTCCAGCGTATCGATTGCTTTGCGGGTAGAATGTTGCCGATGTTCATACAATATAAGGTTACACATTCATATGGTTCATATTAAGGTGAAACAATTTTGTAACATATACTATTATAATAATAGGTATATATCAATGTAACATTTGTAAATTTCATAATAATTGTCATTTTTTAGAATTAAAATTAAAAAGTTTAATTGAAAAAAATCTGTGCAACTATAATTTGCGCGCTATATGTACCTAATAGTCATAGCTAATTTTAAATTCAATTTTTAACTAAAGTCTACTTTATATACTTATTTGGTTCCAATGAATAATAAATAAATATAATAGAGTAAATAGTAAATAATTGCTTAACATATTATGTTTATTCGTCGTGAAGCACGGAAATTATTTAATCATAGTGCAGTCTATTAGATTTGTGCTCCTTCAGCCTTCACATTATTGTTTTCACATTAGCGTTCTTCATAAGTAACCGTACTCAATTATATTTAGCACCTGAGCTCATAGGCTCTTCACATCAATCCTTTGCTTCATTTATATTACGAAGATAGAATATCAAGTTTATTAAAAAAATGAAAAAAGAATATGTGTTCTTAATTTAAAGTATATCCTATTTTTATCAATTCTATCCTATTCATTGTAATCATTATTTGTTGTATTGAACAATACGTAGGTGGTACTATTATAATAAGCGATACATAGTATTATATTATCTATGTTTGAATTGATATATGTATTTGCATTTTAAATAGGTCCGGGTCTGGACGAGTTACGCGGGAAATTCATTAAACGTCTCTCCTTTTTCTATTGGATTAATTAAACATTTACAGCAATTTTATAGCCTAAATGGTTGCTAATCAATGCTGTTTATGTATAGCATTGTTAATTAAAACAATTTTAATCTTATAATAATTTACACTGTTATCAGGAAAATAGCGGGAGATTAAAAATAATTAAAACATTATCGAGCAATGGCGGTGTTTTATATTAATCGACGCATCTGTCATTTAGTCATGAATTTTGAAGGACTTCATATTATGTGTGTAAATGGTGGATAGCCGTATTTTTCTGTTACCGTACGAGTGTGTGTGTGAAACGTATTTTTTAAGTTGTGCAATTAAAAATTATTGATGAAATATTTAAAAAATCAAACAGCTAAAACGCATCTAATTATTTGTATAGTAACATTTTGGCAATTTATTTACAATTTATTTAAACTTGCAACATCGAACAAGAAAAGCAAGAACTGCCTCTATATTCCCGTTCAGATAACTCGCTATATGCAATGTTACATACAATGATGGCACAGCTATCAGCTATGAAGGTGTCATGTAGAATGTAAACATTGATAAGATATCAGTGCGATGCAAGTTGACTGAATGAATTATAAAAATTGTCGGAGCTGAAAAATTCATAGTTAACTCTCTCTTGTTAAATAATTATTCATGTTCCGTCCATTATAATATTGCACAACTTTTATGTGAAAACAATAATTACGAGTATTGATTGCAACATTGAAAAGTTTAGACAACAATACTATTAGCAATAGTATAAAAATCAACGTAATTGTTTTCAAATAAATCACAAACTAATGAGTCACATGTCTTGGCAAGTACAGAAGCAAGTTGTAATGTAACGGGTTATTTTTGAAAATCGAATAAGTATCAATGAGTGGAACACCATATTTAAATTGAACGCTTAGCCCAATAAAATTTTACTCGTTGTATAGTTTTAAAACGAAATCTTCGCATATTCTCTGGAATGACGAGGTGGGTGGCAAACTTGTTTGACACTTTTGAGTAAAATACATATATTGTTCGCATACTGTAAACTCTCTATTGCAGTTACCGTCTTAGTGCTATGTGTAGCCAAGTTCGTTAACCTTTGCGTTTGAAAGTGCAGACCAAAGTCGTTCAACGCTTCTTCAGTATTGCAGATACTCGTAATAATGAAAAGTATATTTTTTTAATGACTTTCTGTCGTACACAATTTTAAATCTAGTTCTAAAGCAATGTTATTAATAATTAACTTGCGATCCGATAGACCGATTATTTTAATTGAAGAAGTAAAACAAATACAAATAATAATAGTAATAATACAAGTAGTTTAATAATAAAAAAAGTAAAAATACCTTGTATGCACCTGATATGGCAAATTTATGTAAAATATATGACATAACTTTCTTAACGCACGGAATGTAATTTTAAAGTTACTTTTCAAATTTACCTTTCCATAGTTTGTTTTGAAAACCTCAGCTATTTCCAGTCTCTGGACGATCCCGCGGCGGCAAAGGACGTCGATGATCGCTTTCTCGTCAGTGCCGAAGCCCTTCATTGCCTTACGGAGGGTCTCCGCGTCAGCTGCGGCGTCGAAGGGTTCCGCGGGGTACACGGTGGGGGTACACTGGGGATAAAAGACCGATTACTTATTTAATTAGGGCTATGTACTGAGAAACTGAAGGAAATTTATACAATGTCAAAAGTATTAGTGTCACATCTTCACACTAACAATAAGTCCCTTTCAAGATAGGCAGAGAACACAGTATCAAAAAAAATATCTTTATCCTGCCAGACCATCTTCCTTCTTATACATTGTAAACGTAAATTTTTCATAGCTATTATACTTAGATTTGAAACTCGATTTGATTCAGTCTGACCTAATACATGATTGAGTCAATTAATCTGACTAAAGTGGGCGTGTAGGTATTTCTTATTCTCTCGAGCAAATGAATTAGTCATTAATTTTACATTTTATATAATATAAAATAAATAGTAAATTAATTACTTTTATAACTGAACACAGAAATTTTATTCACTTAATTGTCAGCGACCTTTAATATCATTTATCACAGTAAAGTTTTTAAGAAGATATCATTATACTTAAAGAAATTTTTCAGCTATTCATCTAATATATCCATGTTTTGATTTTTTAATAAAGATAATATTAATGTAGATGTTTATTTCTCTCATTATTTTGTAAACCTACACATTCATGTATGACTTTTATGTAGTAAATGTTTATATAGCGTTAGATGCGGTGTGTTTCGACTAACAATAAGTGAGTGTAGTTAAGAGTAGGTTAAGTAGATGTCCTTTATACAGACTTATGTTCCAAGTATCACTCGACTCACAATCAGTCGTCTCTATGTTTTGCAGTCTATTGCAGGCAGTTTACCTACAATATATTTAACTTGCTAATATAAAGAAGCTATTAAATATAATTAGGAGTTTTGTGAAAATTTATTTCAAATCACTTACTTTACTTTACTTTACTTTATTTCAAATCAAAAAATTATTAAATCCTTAACACTTTTAAGTATGTATTGTATGGCGTGGTGGTTTGCTATTGTTTCTCTAGGAATAAGCATTAAAAATAAAAATATCACTGCCGTTTTTGGACATAATCAAATGCGTTGTTATTTTAACACAACTAGAATTTTTGTCAAATTTCGTTCTTGAAATTAACGTGAACACAACATACCTAAATAAGTACATAATGTTTAATTATTTTGGTAACTTAATAGAATTATTATTATTATTTCAAGATACTCATTTTATTACAAAACAATTTTAGCTTTTAACAACTATGTATTTATAAGATATGTATAAACAGGCGCCCAGTTGTAAACAATTGTTTTACAGTAGCGTTGATTAGTAAAAACCGGTATTGTAAACATGTTATACGAAAATATTTGTAGTATATTCTATTTTAGACCAAATTTTTCAAACCGGTTTATTAACAGCATAAGACAACAAATAAAATAAATGGTCAATTAAACAGCAAAAGAAATAAGGTTGAGTCGCAAGGAACCTTGCTCCGTAAGGATGACATCATCTCGAGAGAATCGATGGCATTATATGTACCTATCTTAAAATTTGTTAGTAGGAGGAGACTCACCTTGTACGGGTAATACTGCTGTCCGCTCATGATGGTTGATTGCTAAAATGAAAAATCAAGATATTAAAAAACATAAAAAGTAAAATACGAAAAAAAAACCACCACTTTCAATATGCCGGCAACTACGGTTTAGCAAACAACAGGCGCCGCCGCCCCATTACCGGTTAATCCAGCTTTTTGTTGATATCTTATTGGACTTATGCAATGTTTAAGTAATATACGAAGTTTGAATATGTTTTATAAAAGTATTTGTATATGATGCAGATAATACATACTTTTTCTTATTAGATTCAGCGACACACCCAACTGCACTACAGGGGAGCGGATTCCGAAATAAACGCGACAGCGGCACGAATGAGACTCGAGACTCGCTATACTACTCACTCGCTGGGGTTGGCCGGATTCGTGGCGTTTTTGTTATCTCTTTCGCTCACTGTGTTGCGTCAGGAGAAGTCAACATTTGGTTTGACGTAAACGTAATAAAGTTTGTTATAATTTTTCGTTTAAATTCGATGACTGTAGGCACAATTTACGAAACCGAAATTCAAGCCTTTGATCCGTTAATTAATATCTTACTGCAATTAACCTACCTAAATACCACGATAAGATTAAAATCAGTACTTAAATCTTAAATTTCTTACCTAAAAGCCTTGACTACTTACTACGTACTAGTCTGGGCAGCTGGTAGCTAATTTAAGATTCTTAGCTAGACTACTGCCTAAATTTATTATCACAGAAGATTTATTATTACGTATTCAGTAAAATTAAATCACGTGATACTGAAATCTGCCGGATACCAGTGATTAGATATAATTATTAAATTTAGCTATATTTTAAATACAATGACTACCGTATAATCTGGGTTCCGAACTCCTGAGCTACGTAATCGCCATGGTGATGTCATTCGGCGACGCTGCGGCTTGCTAGCTGGGGAACACTGAAGGTAGATAGGTTTAGTTACGTTTAACTTTTAGTTTTCATCAAAATCATCAGCTTAATTGAAAGGCCAGTAACATATATGTACAATACCTATAACGGAGTCGCCTGTAATAGAACGAATAAATTAAGCCATATAGACGAAATAATAAAACGATCATTCGATTGACGTTTTAACTGAATGAATAAGAAAGTGTCCCAGTTCCGTGTTTCCTCAACATCATTCTAGCGAGTCGTTAATTTCCGCAATTTTTGTAGTCTTCAGTCAACTTGTTTTTGTGGTTACTCCAAGTATTAATAAATAATAATACTATACGAAATGGGTTAGTTATTATTGGGCAGAATGTGATAGTACTTAAAATACCTTCATTCTTATTGTTACGGATAATAATTTCCAAATAACGTGCTATATTTAATAAACAAAACGTGACAATTTTTCAATATTATTCAGTTGTATTAAATGTTTGCAATTGTTTACCTAAACATAAACGTGGTTTAATTTATACTGTTTCATCTATTGATTTGACATTAATATAACTCATATTAACGGAGATATAAAACATACGTACAATAGAAAGAAGTTCATAGACCATATTTCGTTCTTAATACATACATATAGATGCAATCTACTCATGCCAAGACTAGTATTATTAACTATTGAATTAAATCATTATTTGAAATTCAATTAAGTAGGTATCTACTAATTATGTTTAAGCATATAAATAATGACGGCCATGCCATGTGACTTGTGGGTGAGGTGAACTAAGGTCTTTCCTGTTAAACGTCATCAGACAGTTAAAAGGCGTCACTGATCTTATTCACGATTATTAGATCATCAGTTAAATGAGCCGCCTGCGACATGCATGATTCACTTTTACGCCAAGTAATGACTGTATAAATTCTACAAATTGACTATATTGTAGAATGGATTAAAGCTAGGTTAAAAACAATATTTATTATGGCTTACTTATGCATCATCAGCTTAAGTGAACTGCTAAATATAGGCCTCCCCTGAGCATTTTTGCTCATAATCGTCCTGCTATGCATGTGGCTTGGGAATAGCAGAGCTATGCTGCTACCCATCGTCGGTAGCCAGAGCATTTAGGCGTGTATAAGTAAACTACCATACTTAGATCTGCTAGCTCTGGATTTAGTGGCCTTTTAGGGCTCTTTCAAACCAGCGTATTTTTGACGTATATAATAAGGTCGTTTGTGTACGTGCGTATTATCGCGCTTTATGTCTAACGGCGCGGGGCTCTTTCAAATCTGAGTATTTTCGTATTGGCGTAGGTATATCAAAACGAGCCTAAAACGCGCTGAAAATAAGCTACTTTCAAAGAGCCCTTACGATACTAGTGTCTCAGGATGTGATTGGAGGATGTATTCTTTCTCTGCTCTGACACAGATAAGTGGTTTACAGTGAATTTGGTTTACTGCATACCTCTCATCTGCAAACACCTGCTCGGTGGAAGACCCCTTTCTGGGGTAGTGCAGAGTACACACATTCAGAGAGTGATCTTTCTTCGACTTGGATATGGTATGACATTGTTGACTACTCTAACCAGGGAATTAGCTACCGCCTTATCAATGATATGGGGCACACAGCCTCTTTATAAAACAAAACAATGTACATTTTAATATTAAATATTAGCAATCTTAATAACTGCGATATTAGCAATTGTAGCAAGACTGCCTCGTTGGTCGTGTTGGTTGCAAGTGCGACTGCCTAACGGGAGGTCCTGGGTTCGATTCCTGGGTCGGGCACGATTAAATTTTCTAATTTAGATTTTCTAGTAGTGGCTCGAAGTCTGGATATGTGCCCGGTAACTGGTGAAACGTGGGTGTGTTCTACATTCCTCTGCCAACCTCTTCGAGGATTACAGGTGTGATGTTACTTAATTGTAACAACAAAAATTTTCCTATGTAAAAGTCACTAATTATTAATTTTTGACTGTGTTCCAAACCACTAAGGAAATAAATATCATGGAGAAATCTGCACACTTTTTGAAGTTCTCCAAAATGCTTTGTCTTTATATATCCTTAACCCTTCACATTCTGGGGGAGACTCGGATTGTATAGTGGAATTATAAAATACTTGCTATTGATGATAAGAGTTAAGGACTTATGTTTAATTATTAGATCCAATGTAATACAGTCTGTTATGATTGCCATAAATATAATGTGATTAATAAGTAGATGGTACCCCATAGATAGACCATACATAACAGACTATAGTGCAATTTTTATGGGAATCACATCACACATTGTCATGTATTCATTGAAGAACTAAGCAGTGCAGTAGTAGTACATTCTAACAATTTATGTATGTAAAGCACATTTAAAAAGAAAATTTGCTGTCTGGTAGACTTGAAGAATGAGTTTAATACTAGTGAATATAATTTTTTACTTCATATATGACAAAATCTATTTTCTGATGTGGATATTATTGTCATATCTACTCGTATGTTGGACATTAGCCTGAACATTTGCAGCAGTGATGACAAAAACGAAAAGATGCATGCTGTTAAGGCAAGGATGAATGTATGTTATGTATGTAAAATGTATGTTTTATAAAATTAAATTCTTTTATTTACCAATGGAAGGATTTCTGTAAAAGTTAATGAAAAGAGAATATGACAATTATAGAAGATTTATTTTCCATGTCAAAAAAATAATGTCACTAACAAAAATGTTAAAACAAATAAGAAGTAACATGTAACATGTAACAGTAAACATTTACACCTTTACTACATATTTATGTATCTAAATATTTTATGTACCATTATGAAAATGAGCATAAACTCACTTCTTTTATAAATCTTTATGAGCTAACTTCTTTAAGAACTAGAATTTTGAAAATATTAATTTCTCAAAACCAGCATTCTGTTATAGATATGTGGATCTGTACTGATCTATCATATTAAGTTTCCATATTCATGAAGTTCTATATCTTCAATCAAGTTTTAACCATAAGATAATGTCACAGTTGAGATTGTAATACAAGAACTAGGGCCTGAACAAGTTCTGCAAGGGTCTCTTCTCTTCTATGCCCTTTGTTTAAATATTTTTTATCTACGAGAAGTGGTAGGCAGGTGAGAACGATCGGATAGACATGTAACCAGCTACTGAGATGGTCCTTAAGAGTATGTTTTTAGTAATAAATATTTTACATGGATTGTGAATTAAGTTCTATTCTAAATTGGAATTGTTACGTTTGTAATGTTAGGGGAATGGCATTTCGAGTTTATCAAAATAACAATAAACAAATATTTCTTTCATTTCAGGACTTATAGTGATAAAATTATTAGCAAACATTATACAGCGAATCAATTACGTAATTCATCAGTAATAATAGTCTTATAAAATTAAAACACAAGAATGACATGTAACATCATTCATAATACATATAATAAAAATTTGACAGATGTTTATGTCAAATAAGATAAAAATGATACTTGTATTTTATAGCGATGTCTAGGATTCTAGTTATTTAAACCACATAATATTTATTTTTTATGGGATAATTTTATTATACTAAAATTTTAATCTTGCATTAAACATCAATGAAGCTGTATGTAAATTAAGTGAAATAAATAAAGAAATATTATATCACGTTATACCGGGAATAGGTTGGCCAATTAGTAAAACATTCTCAAGTTTATGTCCTACTATGGAATAAAGGAAGAGCCATTTCGATGCATCAGGTACAAATTTAGACTCTGGGTTTCTAATAGAAATTTCACAAGAGCGTATCACGTAACAGATAACATCACGGCCGTAATCTCTAAAGACGTAGGCAGAGGAGTGTAGTACACTCACTTTTTAACAAAAAAAGTTCACATTTAATATAAAAATTAAGTTTCATACGGTTAAAAGTTCACATTTAATATAAAAATTAAGTCAAAATGAGTTCCTTTATATTGCTGCATGTTAAAAAAAATTTTTGTCTATTAAAATCATGTTACGATTTTTAAATAAAAAACATTTTTACTATCAAACCCGATTACATAAATATAATTTTAATAATGTTTATTAAATATAATTATTTATTTATATTATAATTATTTATTTAATTTATTAAATATTATTTTAAGAATGTTTATTAAAATTAAACAAATCAGTGTAAACATTAAGTATCACGTGTCATATTATAAATGTGAAATTATATTTGATTCAAATGGTTTATTTGAATAAATATTATGTTTTATGATAGAAACAATTTATTGTTTGGTTCACATTGGTATTAAGGATCGGTCTAAAATATATAGATATAGCAATGTATATATTAATACTATATTATTAATATTAAGGTAGCATCAAGCTTGTAATCCCCGAAGAGATAGGAATGTAGAATACTACCACGTTTTACCAGTTATTTTACGTCCCACTATGAATTAGGTGGTGAGCCTATTGCCGTACATCCGGACTCCGAGCGACTACAAGAAAATCTAAATTATAAAAATACAATAGTACCCGACCCAGGACTTCCCGATCGGCAGTCGCACTTGCAACCAGACCAAGGCTCTTTCGCTAGAATCTGCTGAATGTCAGCTAGTGATGGCCTATGTAATACAACTTTATACATAATATTGATTCAATCGATTGCAAGAAGCAGTGTTATATCTATAGCGTATTTATTAAGTTAATATAACAATATTTATTTCACCGTATGGCGCGGTGTACCTAGGCTCAACTACATGCATGCCCTGGCCATTTATAGGCAGCAGCGTATGCGGTGCGAGAAGTTGTGGTCTGTAATCCCCAACCCGCATGCCCAGCATGGGGATTGGTGACAACCTCTTAGCGGAGTATCTGCGACCACAGAGCTACGAACGTGTCGGTATGAAAAAACAATATTTCTGATAGTTCGTATATACCTTATTATACGTACCGTATCTAAGACTTATGTCTACATATGATAAACTTTAAATACACGAGGAAGTGAATGAACAGTAAACCTTATTTGTGGTAACGCCTTTACTTCAGGGTCCATATGGTATCCTCCAATAGATATGTAGTTTGGTGGCAAACGGGTTGGTTGCGCCGTCGACACGTGCGAGTTACCAAGCACTAATAAAGCATTGTATCTTAACTCCTCATATGCTGGCAATATCTTCCCTATCTTTTCAGTCATTGGGGTGTAAATATTATTAAACTACTTAATCTCTTTGAAATCAACGTACTTCGAAAGAACATTAAAACACTTCACTGTGAGATTTAATCATTAAATCATTAGTCCAGATTCTTTTACAGTATCATTCTAATTTGTACATCGATACTTCGTTTTTCTACACCCACATTCTAGGTGATTCAATCCCGAACCTTGTTTGATTAAAAATATAATAGGTTTCATAAATTGGCAATAGGCTCACCACCTATTCCATCGTGGGACGAATAAAGTAACTGGTGAAATGTGGGAGTGTTCTACATTACTCTGCCTACCGTTTCGGGGATTACAGGCGTGATCTAACCTTTTTTTCTTTTTTTTTAGGTTTCATATAAACGGGTGTAATTGGGTATTGGTATTCTGTCACAGTAGGTACTCACAGTATATTGTCGTTCGTACATATAAAAGTTAATTTGTAAAAAAAAAACTGTAAGTATCTATTTTTGTAATATTATTGCTAGGTATATTGTAGTGTTTCCAAATCAAGTTCAAGAATTAAGTACTAGGAATTGTGTACAACAAAATTAGACGAGCACATCTTTCTAAGGATATTCAAAAAGGAAGATAGTAGTGACATCTATAAAATAATAAAGAAATGAACACTATATTTATACTGACCACATTCAATACGATCACGACGGTGGAAAAGTAGTGACATCTCGCGAAGAAACTTTGACTTCGATACTTCTTCAGAGAAGATAGGTAGGTGGCATTAGTTAAAGCAACCAATTTACCGAAATTATCCTAGACAATCAAGAAATAATTTTTGTCCTTGTTTGTATTAACAGGAAGAACCGAACCCAACGTAAATTACCATAGGTACTTATCATCTGATCAAACTGAACGCGTTGACGTCGACGGAGTAGGCATATTTAAATGTTGTGTAATAATCTTAAGTTAGGCGACAAAGTTGTTTTAGCTATAAGATCAAAACGAATTTAGCCATGTTATTGAACATTTTAAGGTAAGTATTGAACTGTTTGTCTCAAGAATGGGATAGACGTATCTATCTCCTTTCGAGGCTCTTCTACTATGGTGAATTAGAACCTAAATGTTAAAGCGATCGGACGATCCGACCTACCAAAGTAATGTTTTGTACTTATAAATTGGGTACTGTGGTTTTGTACGCACGTACTTTAAAGTAACAATAGTTCGTATGTACAGGACGCCAGACAGTAGTCTCTCACTAAACCACTTATATGACAACCTTAAAACCTTCCTGTTTATTTAACGGAAAAAAAAATAAAAAAAATGTGTGGGGATTAAAACATTGTTATTACTTATATATTGGAAAATAATAATTTCTCTTTCGATACAAATCGACAAACGAGACAAAAGTTTGGCGTCCATTAAATATTAAGCAACATAACTCCTTTCAAGTAATGCAATGAAGTCGATATTCAATACCTAGCATTGTCTGATCACGAAATAACTCAATCTATACTCATATCTAGCTGGGTACTAATATTAATGGCAATGAGATATTACTGTGGAAAAGAGGAAAGAATTTCGTGAATCGTATATCGTTATGGGCATTTTCTGAAATATAAAGCATGAGAGAGACTAATAAATTATTGGACATGTTGCATGATAAACTCGTTTTATAAGTTTGCATTTACTAACATTAAAATAACACTAACTTAGAAACATAAATGGTTGACGATATTTCTAAAAATATAGCTTAAATATATAAAGTCTTTATCTAAAATATATGTACATTTATTAAAGATAAACCGGAATATTTATAAAAAAGTAATGGCATTTTTAAAGACTGTCTACTTATAACACGTGTTAATACAAATGAAAAAAAAATTGTCATTTAAACGTATTTTGCTACATGAGCGATTATAAAAGAACGAATAAAATAAAACGAGTAGAGTAGAACGAAATTATGGCAATTAATTATAAAAACGGCACGTGGATAGATCTAAAAAAACATGTAGCTATTATTAGGAACTTTTTTATAGACCTAGCGACTGTTCTCAATGTATTGTTATACATATAACATCACGCTTTTTCTTCCCCGAATTTCGCAAGAATTCTTCGTTAGGTGGTTTGAGCTGGATTATGTAACGACCTCGGAATGTTGAACGTGCGTTGTTCCAAAGATTTTATAACCAAAGAGTTTGTGACAAGACCAGGATCTTTATATCTCCATACCTGGGATAATGCACATCTTGTTGGGTTAATTGGGAAATTTGTACATGGGATTTCGATAACTGGATAGATTTTCATTTCAAATATTTTAATCGCTTCTATGATTTTATCAACAAGATGAATTTTCACGGTCTTTTACTTTGCTGTCTGCTAAGACGGTATGGATTGATGGTAGTAAATGACCTTTTTCCAAGATTCTCAAAATCTCATCCGGTACCTATCTTTATCTTTGTTGGGTCTTGATAATAACGAGTCTTCCTATTGTCAAGTTTCACTCAACTTAAAGTTTGGGCTGAAGGTGATTTTCGTGCTCTTCTTTCTAGACTGAGAATTCTGGATTCCAAACTATGGAAATTTTGCTTTGTTTAGTTAAAGACGCCGAGTTGAATTTAGCATCAATTCTTTTCTTCAATTGTTCTAGTGCTAGAACAGCTTTACATTGAATTGATCGTAAACGCGGTCGGTCACTCAGAAGTCAAGGATTCTTTATGATACAGTAACAGCCGATAATTCTCCCGTGCTGTGACTAGACATTCCGGCTTATCCATGCCACTGAACACGTTGTTCCTGAGAAAGGAATTCAATTACAATCACCTAGGCTGAAGTTCACTTCTGTGTAACCAACTGTTTGTGTGTGTTAATTTGATGGCGGCCGATACAAGGGAACAAGTTACCATAGAAGTATACGTTTTCAAATACATACTAAATAAAAAAAAACACTATACTAAAATATTTTCATCTATATTGCAATAGTTTCCAACATCCGAATTTAGATCGTGCTCATATTACCGAGAATTATTTTTACACGTGTACCATATCCCAGGTATCGATAGTATAATGCCAATCTTTTGATGCAGAAAAGTAAGTGGAAGAAATCAGAAGGTGCAGCTAGATGCAAGGTGGATTGTGACCGCAGCTTGCGATCAATTCTAACGTGCGAGCGAACGCGGCCGCTGGCGACTGGCGGTGACAATAGCGAAGCGCGTGCGTGTTGCCGCGGGGTGAAGAGCGCGGGGCGCGGGGGCTCGCTGTGGTTGGCGCCCGCAGTGTGCCGCGGCATTACGTCACGCGCGCATCGTAGACGGCGGTGAGCGGGAACCGTCGTCGTAGCGAACCTACACCGAGCTCTGACCGGGCCGGGCCGAACCTCTTGTGCTGAAATATTGTAAGGTCATTTCTGCAGTCACATGTGCCGACATTTTTTTAGTTAGAACTTTAGTATTGTCGCGAGTCAATGTGGTGTATAACTAGCATAAATTTATCGTTTTTACAAGACCGTAGTAAATGTTTCTTCGAGAGAAAATTTGTATCTTGACGGATTATTGTTTCACAATTTAGACTGCCGTCACAAGTTTACGTCGTGGAAGATGCATGTACTTGTAATTAAACGTCGCTCGATATTATGATTAAGTTTTCATAATTGAAGTTATCGGAGAAAGTTTAGTCACAAATTCGTAGCAGAAATGCAAGAACATCTTGGGAGCGTAAGTCGGTCTTGTGACTCGAGCGTGGTGTAGAGCGGCGCGTGTGGCGGTGCGTGTGGTGGCGCGATGCGCGGCGCGAGCGCGTTAGTAATCGTGCTGGTGGCATTGAGTGCGCGTGGTGCAGCAGGCGGGTGCGGCGTGGCGGAGCTGGCATGCCGGAGCGGCGGCTGTGTGCGATTGGATGCATACTGCGATGGTGAAGCG
>DWFO01000009.1:0-37914 GCA_018246595.1 Mimoniades nurscia nurscia
TTTTTGGACTACATTTAAACGCGTTTATTTTACTCATGCTATTAATCCTTATCAAAATAAATTATTTCATCACTAAGAAGATACCGTTTATGTAGATAATATTTGATCTTTGAATGATCCACGCAGGCGGAGCCGCGGGCGACCGCTAGTGTTCAATAAATAGACTTTGGCGATAATCAAGTTTGTCTTTATCTAGACTTAGAATTACCGAAACATCATGACTAAGAATATGTACGTACTTTTGAAGGAAAACTTTCAAATAGATGTAAATACAAATTTAACCTAATATTATTAACATAGGACACTTCTATCATTAATTATTCATATACATACATATCTTAATATACTAACATCTTCTATTAGTTTCAGTCCATTGCTTTGTCTCTACCTATAAGTATAATTGTCATATAAGTACGAAAATTCAAATCGAATATCATAACAATGCGTTTGTTTGTGAAGTGAACTTAAAAAGATCATATATGGAAAAAACAGAAAGCACGCTTACTTTATTAAAATGGCGCGTAAATACATATAAAATACATATACCTATACATAATTGTCATATGTTTGTTATTTGAGTAATCTAATATAGAACTAAACGATCTTGTATTCATTTCGATAGTTATTGACACAATGGCCTGCCAAATTATAATCAATAATGTTGTACATCATATTAATCATTCATAACATAACCTCAAAATGTAATACCGGATCAAATTGTATGCTTTCTTTTCATTCCCGGTTGTCCAAATCTGTGTTATAACAAATAACATTTGTATCAGTTAGTATCAGTATCGGTAACGAGGTCAGATAGCAATCGTTTCGACGAACCATTAGCTGCCTCATCAGGGCAAGAAACGTGAGCCGACACGAGATCCGACAATCAAATACCTTTTCCACAAACCTTACATAAACAACTAGAGGTGAACTTAAAACCATGTGACGTATCCGAGTGGACATTATAATACAAATTGGATAATTATGGTAATGGTTATTAATATTTTGTCGTAGAATTCCACGAACGGTAGGTCCACTGTTGGACGCGGATCTCGTCTCAGAACCAAATGGTTCAGAGCACAGTCGGCCACGCTGTCTTAGTGCGAGTTGACAGACTTCACACACGTTACAAACATTTTTTTTTATAAATCTCTGTGGTGTGCGTTTCATCAATGTTTTCTTTTACCATTATAGCACATTTTTATAAAGCGTTGCTCACCAGGACTCGAACCAGTGACCTCGAAATCAGAAGCTGAATTTTAAACCACTAAACTATCACTGGTGTTGTTCATTGCTTTCAAATCTATTATCTTCCATATATTTATCCTTATTGGCTCGACATCCTTCTCCTTTATTAATCACTCTGTTCACACATGTGCGCCGGTTTTGTTTTCACATTAAAACACGCAATATTACGCGTATAATCGCCGAAGAGATAGACAGAGGAGTGTAGTACGTCCCAACTTACAGTTTTTACGTTAAATTTGTATATATAAATGTCAAAGTGCTCATAGAGTTTTGACTCATTCAAAGCTCACAAGAATGCGTAATTTAAGAGGAAAGGCATGAACACAAAATTAACAGTAAAGTTTTATTAGCGTTCTCATTGTTGCAAAATTAATTTTACTTTTACAATAAAAACATTATAACAATAGTCAAGACTTATTGAAAAATGGCAGGGTAACTATGGATTTTCAGTCTATTGGCAGACTCGTTGACCACGAAATTGTATGACCATAAATGTGTACTAGAACTACTGGAGGTTGCCCAACCGTGGAGATTGAAGCGCAGATTAATATTGAGGGAATGGTAAAGTTTTTATGATTCAAGCGTCATTTTCACGCTTACAAAAGCAATTATTTTAGATTATTATGATTGTTATAGATTGATACCCAGTGTAAGGCAATAGGCTCGCCGCCTTTTCCATAGTGGTACATAATCGTAACTGTGGAATCGCGGCAGTGTACTACACTCCTCTGCCTACCTCTTCGGGGATTACTGGCGTAATGTTACGTATAAATGAGAAAAGCGACAGTAATAATTTTTCTTTTAGCATTGGATGAATGAATGGATGTATGAACGAAATAATGAATAACTTAATAGGTACTTATATACCAACATACACATCGCTTAATCTAAGCCCTAAAAATGTAATAGTTTTTATCTAAATGGCGTGGCAAAAATGTTAATGATTTTAACGATTACCTGCGTAGTTATAGAGCTAAGGCTTGATACGGATTCTTGCATGATAACACTAGCCTCGTGACCTTTTAGTTCATTTCTCAAGCTAATCTTTTAGTGAAGTCTAATAGCGAAATGAAGATTTTTTTCTTACACTAGAAAACGACGAACGGGCTGTAAATATAGGATTGGTCAGCCTTAGAGGAGTCACCAGAATTTTGGTGATTCAAAACTTTTAATTCTCAAGACCACAGATCAAGATCAAGATTGTTCTAGAATTAACTTTGCATCGTTATTACCTATGATGTTGTAAGACAGCCTGAAATTTGAATACACAAACATGTTACCCAAAAGTAACCAAATTGGAACTTCCGTTTCACTAATTATTATTGTTATTTTTATGGCGAAACATTGCATTGAAACTTTTAACACAATGCGATAATGAGGTGTACATTTCTATTCACTTTGATATATTTATTAAACTTATCTGTCAGTTAAGTGAATTTGACGAGCACAAATTTTTAAATTTTTTTATAAAACCGGGCTCCCTCCAGGGAAATCATTTTTGAAATAAAAAGAAAGTTTAAGTAAGATCATTTCTCGAGAGGATAATTCTTATTAAGTGACTTTTTGTCATTCTGTGTTAACAAGTAGATATAGAAATCATTATTATTGCTCGGAATAATAAGTATTTCATTATTTCCATGGCTGTCTCATTCGTCATGTTGGTCACAAGCGTGACTGCCGATGGATGATTGAAATTTTCAAATTTAAATTTTCTGATAATTTCTCGGAGTCTAGAATTGTGCCCGACGTATGACAATAGCCTCACAACCTATTCCAAATTTTGACGTAACGTAACTGATAAAACATGAGAGTGTACTACATTCCTTAGTCTACCTCTTCGAGGATTACAGGCGTGATGTTACGTACATACATAAGTATATTTTCATAAGCGTTTCCGTGCCTCGTAGGGCAAATGAGGCATAAAATTCTTGATATTATCGTCTAATAACGGTCAAATGACCCGGAACTGAATCGAAGTAGGGCAACATGGTAGAATTAATTTCGAACTTCCGAACTAGCTTCGAATACTTGCATCCAATAAAGGAATGAGTTGCGTCTAATAAAAACAGATATCTAATTACAAGTACAATTATGCCACAAGCGAAAACTACTTAAATTGTCAACAAAATAGAGAAATGTAAGATATTTGTATATATTCCGACGATATTTGAGTGGTACTTAATTGCCAGTCATTTTTACCTGAAATATTTACCTGAAATTATATTCTAGTTTAAATACTGCTTCGACTAAAACACAATTTCCATCTCAAATTAGGTATTATGATGGTTGCGTTCATGCTTGTTTCGGAGTCTTCTTCAGAAATTCTCTAAATAATTTTGTGTAATCTTTGTGTAATTTGTGTGGAATCTTTTGTGTAATTCCCACACGAAACATGCCTGATATTTTGTCATCGTTGCTGATTTGTGAATGAACAGTTTTAGTTTAAGTGTACACGTTTTGTTACTATATTTTATAACACAGACAGTGAAAGGAGCCAAAGAAATTCCAATTTTCGGTGTTCTCTAAACAGGTGCAGTATTTTTGTCTCGAGTCCATTCCATTCCAGTTTCATTTAGAATTTATGGCACATTAACAGTTTGCTTTTCACATTGCTAACATAAACCGAAGAAATATTTTTCGCTTTTCTGTACAAACTACTGTCATTAACATGTCAGGACAATTCTGTAGTGATAAGTAACGGCAGACAACACGTGTTCTCCAAGTGTCTCACAGGAAAAATTTAAAGTTAAATTTTCACGGGGCCTTTCGTATTCCCGCATAGGCATACATTTAGTTTGACTGCCTCGTCTGTTGAATAAATATGAGCACAACCATTGATCGAGAAGGCCTGAATTTGATTACGGAGTTGGATAAAATTAGATTTTTATAACTGTGATCTTTTGGTTGAAATTGCTACTAGTCACTCGGAGCCTGCAATTCTGCCCAGTTTATGGCAATAGGCTCACCAACTATTATATGGAGGAATGCAAACAACTGATTCAACTTGGGAGTGTACTACAGACGTGATTTTTTAAACGTTCAATTCCAAATTTGAATTTCAACTAGTAAATAGTTATTATAGTAGTTATTATAATAACTAACAATTTTTGGACCCTAACACAGCAGTCATTCAATATTTTTAATTTCCATATACTTATTGGCCGGTAATCTGTAGCTGTCCCTTCCATTTTATTGAGCCCGATATTTGTATTTTAGTGTATGCAGGTGTTTCTTACAACGTTAATGAATTAAAATTCTTTTTAAAATTATAAGTGAATTTTCGGATAATCACTATTTATTTATTTGAATACACCAACATAGTGAACACTGTCACAAACACTGTAAACTAATGACATGATTAAATTATTGTACAAGTGTATTGTACCACAATTAAAGGTGTAAACGACATGCATTAAGGGAAATCCTGCTTAAACTATTAACATCATTGACAAACAAAACAAGTATTGCGTCTTATGTTTAAATTGAAACAATAGGAGAGAAATGTACAAAGTGGAATTTCATAATAATAAAATAAATGAACAAACGATTACTATTAAAACAATTTCTCAAAATTTAAAAACAAACATATTAAGGTATCTTTTTCACAATAAATTAAAGAAATATTAAAACAATTAAAACAAATCAAATATATAAAAATAATGCCAATTTGGTAAAAGAAACATATTTACATCATGTTTAAATTCATCCTATGTTATAATACGTTGTTATAAGAAATATTTGTATTGAGAATACTTTGTTTATTTATTCATTTAAGAAAGCACAACCAACAATCATACCATACAAGCATACCAACAATCAAAAAGATAATCCCGACAAATTTCGTCAACTCTGTCAACCTGAGACAATATTTATACCTAGATCTTCTAATTTCAATGCAATATTTCTGCTTTAAGGTAAATGGGAGCTTGGTTGGATTCTCTGCGATATTTGGATCAGCCTGGACATTCTCCTCTGCACAGCGTCAATCCTCTCTCTATGTGCTATCAGCGTAGACAGATATCTTGCTGTGACCAGACCCTTGACTTACTCCAGGAGAAGGAGATCAAAGAAGCTGGCCCTCACCATGATCTTTTTTGTCTGGATAGCAGCTGGGGCAATCACTTGTCCTCCTATGTTTGGATGGTAAGCTATCTAAATTAGATTTAATTGGATTTTACGAAAAACTTTTGACCGTGGAAAAACATTATTAAAACATTGATAATTCATTTTAAACTTCCCTTGTTTCCTCCGAACTTTTGCTTTAATCGTGCTCTGATATCGACTGTAACTATTTCAATTTGTGTTTTGGGTTCGACCAAAACACAAATTGTACAATAGAATCCGACTTTTACAAGATGGAATTTAACTTCATCTAACAACTTATACTTGGGTAACACAAATCGACGAACAGGAATAAGATTTTTGTAGCGAAAACAAATAAAAAATTCACTAAATATAAAAAATTAAATACGTCTATTATATGTATACGAGTACAACGTATTATATTTTTGTCTTTTAAATATTTATTGAATAAATGAACATACGTGATGACTGACAATTGCAGACAAGGTGAAGGAAATTTGTCAGGAAAGTCGGTGCAAGTCATTAATCTAGCCTTACAGGAATAAGGAATCTTAATATGTGTGTATAATAAGGAAAATTTTACATTGTTGTCAATTAAATCAGCAGTTACATAATAAGAATTTGAAACTATATGTATTGATTCTCAGAGCAGTAACTAATTAAACATTAATCAGAAGACTTCTCCGTGTACCAAGTTTTAAATCAATGCACGAAACTTTAATGCGTAAAAAGAAATTTCCTTTTCTTTCCTATCTTGAAATTTTTCCTTTTCTGTGTTCGATCCACGAACACTATTACGAGCAAGCAACTTATTTCGAGTGACATTTCAATCGATCTCGCAGATATTCAGCTATGCAAACGACGAAATCGTACTCTTTGTGCATTGATTGACACCCGAAGTAGCGTTATCTGAAAGTCATCACTAAATATAGACGTCACTAGTGCACGATATCTAATTAGAAATATTACAAGAACAGACATTATGTTGTATATATCAAAGTTTTATTGTAACATCGAAAACTAGTAAATTTATATTCATTTACATCGACACAACAGGTATGAACCGGACCACAACCAGGGCGGCATCTGTCGTTACAACCAGAACCCTGGCTACGTGGTCTTCTCCGCTATGGGCTCGTTCTTCTTGCCGATGATCGTGATGGTCTACGTGTACGCGAGGATATCCTGCGTGGTGGCAAGACGGCATCAGCAGCTAGGCAGTGCTGCTACCAAATGTGGCAAGGTGAGGCCGGAACAATTTACATAAAATATAATACCTTGACGTAAAAAACGATATTAAAAAACCGACTAAAATCTTTTCATCCTCCAAATTATGACATATAAAAAATTCAAAAAATATGATTGTGTTACAATAAAGCTAAGTTTAATTGCTAAAATAAAATGACCTACATTTTGAAATCTATGAACAGAAAAATACTTTGATATGTTCCACAGAGAACTTTTATGTGTATTACCTATACATATGTGTTCCTGATTTAAACTTTTGTTGCAGCGAGGAAAGCTGTCTTGCATCAGGACTGAATCTGATTCAGGTTCAGATAAACTATCGCTGAGACAAAGCGCTTCTAAGCAGCCCTCTAAAAACTCAGCGCAGCAGAGCGAAACCTCCGCCCACGGTGACCACAAGTGCCCTTGCTGCTTCAAATCTGAAAAATCAAAAAAACCCAAGCATCGAAACAGCAACGAAAAAGAATCAAGATTCTACGAAGTTACTTTCAAAGCCAATTACAAATACAAAAGCTCAGGACGACACCGAACGCATTCAGTAAAAGAACACATGGAAAATAATAGAGTGTCATCGTTGAGAAGGGAAACAAAAACAGCTCAAACCTTGAGCCTCGTTGTGGGAGGTTTTGTAGCATGTTGGCTGCCATTTTTTCTGTACTACCTTCTCACCCCTTTCATCCCCAGCAATTACGTAAACCCAGTCCTAATGTACATACTGACTTGGCTAGGTTGGTTCAATTCAGCGATTAATCCGTTCATCTATGCGTTCTATTCGCCCGACTTCAGGTTAGCGTTCTGGAGACTCACGATACGAAAGTGCCAGAAGACCAGGCGTTAGTTTCATGGTAGCTGTTGTAAGTAGGTGCGTGTAGAACAATATGTTATTCACGAGCTCAAATATCTTAACAATATTGTATTATAGTATAAAGTTAAAATTTAATTTTTTTCGGTATAGTAGACATTTAGTGGACATTTTTGTGGAGATATTTATATGCTGTTCATACTGAAGTGTATTTTGTATATGACAAAGCTGGTAAAACTAACCTAAAACCGCAAAGCCATTAATATGAAGTTTCTTGTAATGTGGAGATTTTTGAATTTGACATATTATTATGACAGTAATTAAAAAATTATGGCTCATAAATAAAATTACTTGTAATATTTTCATGTACTCGGTATCATACAACTTTTTATCTACTTTGTTAAATTCTAATCGTAGTTCAAATAGTACATTCAATAGTTCAAAAACATGCAATATATTGCTCACAATATTAATTATCTCTGCTGTTTTTCTTCTCTTGTTTTTCTGTCTCATCTTGTTAACTGTCTATTCGTTCATTCACTCTGTTTAAATAGTATGTACTGGACTATATTCAAGGTTTTTCGCTACTATGAGAGAAGCAAGTGGTCAGTGAAAAACTTACAAAAAATACGCAACTATATTTTAATATCTTCAGCAAACTTCAATCTAGTCTTTTGATAAACGCGTGTATAATAAAAAAAAACTCGAATATTATTTAATTTGAAATTATTTATGTTTATTATATTGTCATAATCCCATCAGTATTCGTTCAGTAATCATTGTACTTAGATATGGTGATAATTATTTTAATAATATTTTAATAATATCAATCACACCTTGATTCATTGTTTCAGTTTAAAATTTTTGGCGTAAATCTAATGTCAAGTACTGGTGATTGCCCAGGAGAACTTTAAACGTTGTTGAGGTCGTTTTGTCGAAGAGTAGGTATAAGCTACAAATTTCTTGTCTATGCCACTGTTTGAGTACAGACTATTATGTATTTGTTACAATCGCATTGCTTTTAGTTTTGCTCAATTACAATTTTCCTTATTACAATTCCATACAGAGACGGCGCCGAATGATGCACTGGAGAACAACTTCTTTAATACCTAATGATTTACACATGGTATTTACTATTCTAATATTGTTTGCTAATTTTCGAATTATTTCTCTTAGTGTGATACTATCTTTATATTGCAATTCCGGCATCAATTTAGGGTTTCCTCCCGTGATTTTGTCGGGCCTGCGGCATGCCGTTACACGGAATTAGGTTAAAAACCAAAACCGCTTGTATGGTTTTTGTGGCTGTGTTAATAAAAAAAATGATGAAAAATATTAAATAGAACATATCTATCATTATTTTTCACAGCAATAGATTGATATAACTGCAGAGTAACTTGTAATTGTAAATATAAAGTCGTTTATATATTTCTTATGGTTTTTGATATATTTTTATTATTCTTCTACTATTATTAGTATTCTCTATAACGATCTCTAAAGCATGTGAATTCTACGTAACAGATTTTGCTAAGATGATCATTATATTTTAAAAATACGTAACATCACAGCTGTAATGCCTAAAGAGATACACGGAAGAGTGTACAACATTACACCGACTACGTTTACGGCCAACTGTGGAATAGAGGGTGGGATAAAGAGTGGGCCTTTTGCCATTCTGGGCATAAATGCAGACTCCGATGTAAAACTAGAAATTCCTACTTAAATGTAACTTATGTTTTAAGTTAGAAAAATCTAATTGTACCTGGCCCGAGATTCTAGCCTAGGATTCTAGCCACTCGATCGGCAGTCGGGCTTACGACCACTACACGAGCGAGGTAGTCATATTTATTTAATTATTTATTTATTTGGTAATCCAAAAGCGTAAATATTAGTAGCGTAGTCTTAAATTTAATTAAAATAATAAGGCCAAAACGGATTAAACTAATAATGTAAAAACTTAACATTTGCAATATTTATATATTTATCTCTAATTTTTCATATTCCGATGGGTGACTGATTTCCAAGTGTGAAATGAAAAAGATTTCATGATAAAGACTATTGTCAGGAATTCCTGCACAGTTCTATTATAGAGGCATTACTCGTAAGTCTCGCCGTGTGATGAACGTATATGCACGTTAGTTGCTCTCTGCCTACCCTGTATAGGACAAAAATATTTCCTACTCAATAAAAAAGGGAAATGTGGAAATCTCGCGAATTTATTTCAATACATTTTCCTGATTGGACGAACATATGCCACGCACGATTGCGATGTGATTTTGCTTTAAATGACATTTTCGCGCACATGATTTTTTAAAATCAGATTCGAATTTCATTAAATTTGCTGTATAGATTCAGTAGTCACATATTTCCTCACAGAAGGAAAACAAATGTGTGTAAAGAAATATACATATTGTGTCTGCTTCGTTGGTTTAGTCGTTGCGCGCGGCTGCTGATCAAGAGCTCCTAGGTTCGAATCCTAGCTCGGGCACCACTGGATTTTTCTAATTTAGATTTTCTGCTAGACTCACCACCTATTCCATAGTGGGACGTAAACGTAACTGGTGAATTGTGGGAGTGTACAGCATTCCTCTGCCTACCTCTTCGGGGATTATAGGCATGATGTTACATTTATTCTTAATCAACGTTACGATATGTGTTTTGAGTAATTTTCAATTAATGCCACAGCGATTACAGCTGAGTGATTATATAGCGTTCTGCAGACGGTTTAAAATTCGACTTCCAAGTAGTGTCTTCGTCGTGTCCATAGCTCCTGAATTAACTGGTGTCATAATTATGTCCTTGGTTACAAAATCCGCACCGAATTCAAGACTACGTGTCTTAGACGGAATGTTTTAACGGCCTCGTTTAATTTATATTTTAATATAAACGTACCATTTGTTTTACATTATCAGTGTTAAATAGTCTAATGTAATGTATATTTAAATCGATGTGTCGGTACGTGTAAATAATACAATACATATATACATATAGAACTTGACGGTTTGCACAAAGATCTTAAAGTGATATTATAAATAAAAGTGGGATAGGTATTTCGTACATATTGACAGTTCATTTAGATTGTAACATGTTGTGTCTCTTTCTATCTGCATTACATATGAGCTATGAACGAAAGAGACTGCGTACAATAGGTTCCAGAATGTATTTTTTTTTGTGAACGTTCAGAAGCTTTATAAGAAAATGTCATGTTAAACTGCAATTCGAATGTTATAAAGAAACGCAACGAGATAATTATTGTATATATATGATTATTGTACATATACTCATGTATTTAATAAGGATATATGTAAATAAAATTCTTACGATATTTATGTATTGACTAATAGTCATTAATGTTACATTATGTAACATTAATAAAACAATCATATAGAATATTACAGAATCGAAATTTATCAACGGTTTTGTATAAAATACATACATATACATGTATAATCAATTAAATCAGAATAAAACACCAAAATCAAGATCTTGTAATTTGTTTATTAATATTTTAACAATAGTTACAAATTTAATTTGCAATGCTTGAATCTTTATATCAGTATTCAAATATTTTTTTAGTTTAATAAATATTGTCATAGGGTACTAAGGTACTTAAAAACCAATCTGAAACCCTTATAAGGGTCAGTGAACGCATAAATAAAATTGAAATCTCGCTTGTAATGTTACATTGGTGTATTTATTTACAAATAATGTATGTAATAATTTATGTTCTCCCCTAACCCATGTATCTTTTCTCAGCATGAACCGGCTAACTTCGATCTTATAACAAAACATTTAAAAGTGAACACTGACACGAGTCAAAAGTTGAAAAATATGTATAATAGAATTACTGTTTAAAAAATTCTTCATATTTCAACGATCACAATTTTTATGATAATTAAAACGGTTATATCTTATCATTTTACCGAGTCAAAGGTTGCAAGTAACGTACAAGACAGTTAAAATCACTTTGACTTGTGTTCGAATTAAAATAAACGTTATATGTATACTAGTAATCGTGCCGTCTTATTTTCACAGCAGTATAATTCTGTCTCTGTCTCTGACTTATATTGTTTGAAATATGGAGTTATTTACGTACCCAATTGTTTAATTTTGGCTGAATATTATATAAACATATACTGACATCAATAAATTAAATATAGTAAGTATACGTTCAGTAGTCAAATAGGACTGTGTTTTATAATAAATTGTAATTTAAAAAATAATAAATGTTATTATTATTACGTTGTTTTTTTAATCTATATGGCGTTAAATGTTAAAAAGGGCTGAGAGGGCTCACAGATTGAGAAGGGTAAGTCAGTCCAGTGCTGGCAGTGTCAGTTGGCTGTTAGCAATTAGATTTTAAAATTTGTTAAATTCCCAGTTGTAGTTCCGAGTCTGGATTTGTGTTTGGTGTATGACAAAATTATCACCCCCTTTCCATGGGACTAAACCATGAGAATTAAAATTAATTAAAAAATCTAAAAAGTTAATGTACTTTAATGTACTACACTCCTTTTGCACACATTTTTGGGACATACAGTCGTGATGTTATTTTGTGTTATTACATAAGACGTAAACTTAGTAAATAAATGAAACAACTATTTTAAAAACATGAAAAAAGATAAACGGAGACGCGACCAGTCGAACAAATTACCTATAATTATCTGAGTTGTAACTTTGTAAATGTCAAACGAAACAGATTATGGTTAGTAAACGAGTTGACAAAACTGTTTCTAGAAATAATTGTACCACAAGAACCATTAGGGCGGAGTTTCCTAATCTTTACATAGTTTTTTATAGACTTATGGAAGTCGTCGCAATAAAATTTTTATAGCAAAATAATAATAACAATGGTAGTGTCAGAAATATTAGTAAATTAGTTTAAAAATATGTTTCGTTTCTATTTAAGTACCTATTAAGTACACATTACATGTAGGTATAAAAGCTTAAATCACATATGATATTTAGCTCACACATGCTGCGGCGGAGGCCACGCTACAATCGGCAGGTCGAAGGAAGCTTGCAGAAGAACCTAGTGTAGGTCAAAATCACATCTACTTCCAAAATAATATTGTGTCAGATTTATCAATTCAGTTCGTAACTCGTTAATGCAATGCTAGACGACACCACCATTATGGGATTATAAGGGATTTTATAGGACCACGGAAGCCATAAGAGAAGATCAAAAGTGTCGCTCGTTTTTCCCGCGCCGCCGCCCACCAAGCAAAATTCGAATTGCAAAACAGCCTTTGTGTATCGCCCTATTGTTATAAGCGACACTAAAATATCAACGACGGGATACCTACACAATGTGCCCGTATTATATAGGACCCTTATTAAATTTCCCGCGGTCTTTGTCCAGGATTTAGCGGGTGAAACAATTTGATAAATCATATCACTCATACACGTTTATCATTGTGAATATTACGAAATTATTGTTTTGTGACGTTTAAATAGGACTGTGGTCACACAAACATGTAAGGCTAAGCGCATACACTACTAAATGTATTATCGAAGTAGGTACATGTGTCATCAGTAATTTAATAAAATATATCATTCTTTCACTTTATATATTGTGAACAATTTAAAGTTCTGTATTGGTACACTGCCAGGTTTCATAAGTTGCGTTTACGTCCACTGGGGCGTGGGGTACGTGGGGTAGGTGGTGAGTCTACTGCTCTGCACAGGGCACATATCCAGATTCCAAGCCACTATGACCACCTAGAACCACCCGGGATTTGAAGTCAGGACTTCTCGATCGGCAGTTGCGCTTGCAACCAACACGATCAACGACTCAGTCAAATTAATTACTAAATTCAAGTGTTAGGTATTATAAAGAGAATGAAAATAAGATGTAATATTATAATGGGCCAAGGGTTCGGGGTTAAACGAAAACAATGGAATTCGAAGCTTATAAAACACTTTGTTGATTGAAAGCTTTTAATGTAACCCTTTAAGTTAATCTTACGAATGGCTGATTGAGAGCTTTGGAACTTTTGCTAACAAATTATTTTAACATCCTTTAACATTTTCGGAATGGAAAAAAAAAACAATATCAAATAATTATTTATCAACTAATAATGACGCGCGTAGGGCACTTTGCGTTTATAAGATTATTTGACCATAAAGAGTGGGTAGATAGCCAGGAAACGCTAGATTGTATTTATTTTACAATCCGACAAAATATCTAATCTAGTATCCGTAAGAAATATCTTATTGAAAAATGAAAAAAATTCCCAATTGTAATAAGGTAGATAAGTTATTATTATATTGCCACAGAAAAAGTACAAAGTAGATCAACAGGGAATGTCTCAACTAACGTTAATAATGCGCGAATACGTCTCTTAATTTAGTTTTTTATTATCTTTCAAATGGCAGAACGTTCGCAAATAAATAAGATTGTGTTTCTCCCCAAATATATTTAAGTATAAAGGGCGTCGCAGACTGACTTGTGTATAATATGTTTTAATATATTGGGCTACAATATAATATGTACGTTGTAACAAATTATCACATCCTTGCTATACTAAGTTATGATATGATATACGGATCTTGCTATACCGAGATGTGGCATGTTATATTATATCTGTTCACATATTTTCACGACATAAAATATATATGTAGTTACCGAGTGCGATTACTTGAGCTTTGCTGTCGAAAATATATTGTATTTTTACGACCCTTTTTCGTTCCACTATTGGGTTTCCTATCAGAATGAGAGGATTAAGGCCATAATATGGCACACTGACCAAGTGTCGGTTAACAGACTTCAGACACTTTTAGAGAACATTATTTCTCTAACGTGTGCTGGTTTCCTCATTATGTTTTTTCTTCACGTCACAACAAGCCATGTTTAACCTTAGAAAGCACATTCTATATTGAGGCGGGCGTCAGGACTCCGTCTAGTACGAACTTAACCGCTATTTATTCTATTTTATTATTAAATTTATTGTTATGACCAGCTGAAAGAACTAGGCTCATAATTAAAAGCCAGGGAAGGCACCCTACGAACGTTTTCCTTATAAATATTTTCATTAAAGCTTAAATATTTTGAGTGTTACGTAACACGTAAATTGTTCTACTTATGCTTATAGTTACTTTTGAATTGTGAACGTTTGTTCGATATATAATATATATTACCTAATGTGCTTGTCGTTTAACAAATTTCAATTCCTTCTTCAACAATCTTCGTAGTATAACAATAAATGGAAGTCACGTGAGTCGATCACATCTCTTACGGTTCCGTACGCAATGAAATGTAATATAACCTATAGACCCTTATTTGTCACTGTCATAATGCAGTGTAACAGATGTTCGAAAGCAAGGTGGCTCGCAATCTAACAATGTATCTGACTAGTACTGGGTCTTTGCAGTGTTATTACAAGGTTCTAACCCCCCCCCCCCCCTCTTCACACACACACACACTAACTTGAAGTTCCCGGTTCTAGGTCGATGTCTAGATTTGTTCTCGGTTATGGAAATTCGTTCATTGCTGCTCCATGTGACTTAGTGGTGAAAAAGATGAGTATTGCACCTATCGTAACATCACGCCTGTCACCCCCGAAGAGGTAGGCAGAGGAATGTAGAACACTCCCACGTTTCACCAGTTACTTTTACGTGCCACTATGGAATAGGTATCCTATCCTTTCAGAGAAATACAGGTGTGATGTATGATAGCTGTATCTTATTTTCTATTTAATACTTGGTGTCGTCAGAACACCCATAGGCCCGAATAAAATACTAAATTTCAACAGCCCATTAGAGCCCTTTTATGAGTACACTAATCCATTAATTAAATTCCCGTCAAACGGGGTAATCAGTTAATTGGCTAATCTCTAAGGAATTAAATAAATCCTAAGGGCCGTTTATAGGCATGCAGGTGACTAATGCCATAATATAATTTAGTTCTAAACTTGACTATTACCGATCGTATTAGTTGTATTATTACATTTTAAGGACAGACAGTTTGACTGCCTCGTTGGTCGTGTTTGTTGCAAGCGCGACTGTCGATCGGGAGGTCCAGGAGCTCACTTATAACAATAAATATTAATTTATTATTACCACTACAATAGGAAGAGGATTGGTTCAGTAGAAAACAGGTAGACGCTATAACCTCTAAATGTTTATATTTATAATAGCCGACTTGCTAAAGAAAATCAGCTACCCTACAAATCTACCTAGAGTCACAATAATAGCGTGTTAAATAAATTGAAACAGCTGTATTTTGTAATCTAATGAGGATTTATAATTAAACTTATTAAGCTGCGAAAATTAAAACAGATCCAGGGACTAATTAATCTAGCATTTAAATGATTTCCAAATAAATAATTAATTAATTATTTTATATCATTGTATTTGTGTTTCTATTTTTGAGCGACTCCAGCAAATAAAGTAAGCTTGGATTAAATGTAATCACAGATATGGATAATATTATTATACTATTTATTTATTAATGATTGCCTCGTTGGTTCAGTGGTTGCAAGCGCGGTCGTTGATTAAAGGGTTCTAGATTCGATATACGAAACGCCGCGTCAGGTATGGTCGCGATCAGAGTTGCAGGAGGTTATCGGACTGTATCGTACAAAGCGGCTACAGTCTTGGCATGGTTTCCGCTCTGGGACATTCGGGTGGATATGGACGCTGGGATTTTTTTGAAGGTCCACGACCTCCGCCAGAGGGCTGACCGCGATAAAACGGTCGAAGCGCTTCGACCAAATGCTGGTTGGTGTGCCATCAAAATGCACACCAACGCATAGTCGGCGCCGTCTTGGCCCTTTTCCGAGCATGGCTTAAATGCAAGACATGCGTCACCTACCGATTAACGCGAACACTCACCGGAAATGGCAGCTTTGGTGAAGATCTGAACAAAATAAATAGGCAGGGTAGTAACGATATAGTACCACCATTGTGAATAATTTCAGGATTCCGCGCAGAACACACTTCTGGATTCTCGTAGAAATAATAACGCCGAATCTCTCCTTGGTCCAGGCGAGGGGTAGGATAACATAGCGGCTATCTGCGAACATGTTTTGCTCGCGAAAGATACGGTATCTCCTGCCTGTCGTAAGAAGCGATTGAAAAGAGACTTCCGGGACTAGGAGCGGTTAGAATCGCTCAGCTAGCGATCCTAGGAAGGACGACGATACCTTTAAATTTACTATTAACGTAACATTTCACATTATTACACATTGAATACTTACGTTAATACATAATATTAAATCCAGAACCTAAAATTAAATAAACTCAATTCATATACCAATCACTGCTTATGTATACACAGTAACATTTCAATATTAATTTACAATACAAATACAACAGAATTAATTTATCTGGGGTTATCGTCTATAAATACCGCATTTCTAACGTGTTTAGCTATGAATATAACATTATACATGTCTGAGCTAATGAAGTAAGTTTTGTACGTAGATGGGAAAGTTCTAGATATTCCTTTAATTTTAATATTGTAAGATATTAAGAATATCGCACGGACGAAGAGTTTCCACTCATATAATACATATAGGTAAGTAGGTACATATGTACATTTCAAATACAAAATTGTAATACAGATCAATTTTGAAAATAGAATTTACTGAATAAACATTTTAAAGAGCAGATTTGTTACAAGTTTGAATTCTTTGAATTACAGTTTTAAATTTTAGACCCTTCGTACTCAAGGCTACGCAAGTCTCCGATACTAATGTTGTATACGACATTAGTATCGAGGCGCGAATATCGCGTAGCGCACGGTCCGCAAACAGATCACACGGATCACCGGAAACAAAGAAAGCGACGTAATAGAACATACTGGGTTCATCTGTATATTGAAAGGAACATGAAGTGCAGTCTGTTTATTCCTGCAAAAGAATTACAACAAACAGATGCGAAATTCTTATCAATGTACAGAATGTCCAAAGTGAGATGAATTTTATTTGACAGTGGCATTGGCCACTCATCACGTGCCGCAGCTAATGTTCACAGACCAAGGTGACCATTTACCAACAAATTGTCCGTATTCCTGTTTAGCATCGTGTAAGAAATGTCACGAGACTACAGAACAATTGTCATGCCATTGATTGCAAAGGAACTGATGATCAATCGTATTGGGCTGAAGTCAGGCATGAAATTAATCTCATCCATGCGGTACATTGACCGCTTCAGCGCAGTGCGACCGACCGCATTGAGCGACAGGGTGGTCAATATGCATTATATGTACAGCATATATGATTCTTAAAGCAAAAAATAAACAATTATCAGAGTTCAGGCGTCTTTCTATAAATGAGCACCTAATATTAGCATGTTGTACTTAAAATAAATAAATAAATACATTTAAAATAAATAAATAAAAATGTTCGCATCTAGCAAAATATCTCTGTCCATGGATAGATGATATACTGATCCGGAAATCTCACTTTGAGCATGTCAAAACTAATCTGGAATCACTACTAAAATAGCTTGTTGTAGTAAAAAAAATTGTATTCCAAAAAAGTCGGCAGTATTTTATACAATTCGTTAGTAAAATCGCATCTTGAATATTTAATCAAAATATCGAGTTCGGCAGCCAAAACGAACTTAAATCAATTACAAAGAACCCAAAATAAGATACTTCACTTATGTACTTATCAGAAATATAACAACTAGGTCAATAAAAGCAACCTTACACATACCTAGAAAAGTTACTGGTCATCAATTAAGAAACAAATATAAAATCAAATTGCTTAGAGTGAAAATGTCGTATGGAAGGAAATTAGTTCTGTTTGAAGGAATGCTTCTGTACCATAAAGTTGCCAAATCACATAAGACAATGTGTGTAGAGTATTTGGATGTTAGATTAAAGCCTGGTTACCTGTTTGATGTTACGTAGCGTTTCCATACAAAGCTATGTAATCAGTGCCGCTACGAATATATTGTGTATGATTTGCAATTAAGAGATTTAAAAGTAATTAAATAAACTAAATAGATAATTTAATGTCACGCCTGTAATTTAAGTAAGTAAGTAACTACTGTAATGTAAGTTTGACCAGTGATAAAAAGATAAACAAATTAATACATAACATAATTTTAATAATGAATAAACTAATTAATGATCGTTATAATCCTCACCATCTATCCTCTTTCGTCCACTGTTGAATCCGGGTGTTCTCTCAGAATTAAAAGGCTAACCGCCTGGCTAACTACCACGCTGGCCAACTGAGGACACAAATTGCACACAAACTAGAGAACCTTTATTTTTTTGGAGACATCTAAGGTGCGAATTTCATCACGACGTTTCCTTTCACCGTGTTAGAGTAAGTGATATTTATGAATCTTGGTGGATTGTCACTGTTTTTAATGACGATTAAATTTAAGTAGTTATACCTAATATGTACGATAACTATAGAAATTTGATGGTCATTAAAAATAGTAATAAGTATGTACTTACGCTACATCCCTTACGGGGTAGTCAAAGAGTAATAGTAATATCACAATGGTAATGTATTAAATATTGCATTGTTTTGAATACTTGCTTACTCTATATATATTTTTTTTTTGAATAATAGCCTCTAGAAACGCATTTCGCAAACACTAAATATGTTGTCTCTGAGATCAACCGCAATTGTGTTTCCAATTCCAAATCTAAATTGGAATTCTATTTCGTTTTGTTTCCCACGTATTGTACGCTTCTGGAACACACATCTGGAAGCGCAGCTAAAGAAACAAGGGCAATATTATAACGCAGAAAATGATTTGCGACTTTCTTTGCGACCAGAATATCCAACCTACTTGTCTGTACGTGTATTCGTATAACTATTAACTTATTTTGTAAATGGTAAAACTTACAAAACAAACTTACTTTACAATAGGACGGAATTTGTCGTTATATTCCGGAAAATAAATATAAAATAATTATGCTTTTTATCCATAAACTATTATGGGTTATTATGGAATTATGATATACCATGTGAATGTATTGATAGACGCAGTTGCCGTGGGTGACTAAGACTCGCCTATCCTGATCAAATAGGCCAGATACTAGCTTATGCGGCAAGCAGAAGTCTCCGAAGCCGGCGTGCATGTGTGAAGAAAGTAATGAACATAGAAGAAACGCGGCAGGTCTGTGAGGGTATATTTGGAAATTGGTATTCTGTACCTATGCCGTAAAGATATGTACGTATAGTTTAATGAAAACAAGTTGTATGCCAGCTTGGCAAGCTAGAGCCACTGGGTATACTATGTATAAATTCAAATCTCTAAAATTTTAACCCATGTCCACAATAAATGAATTTTGAATAAAATTATTTACATGCCTTATTAATGCTACGGTAGAATTTTATCGCCTCATTTATGGCGGTACAAGAAATATATGAGAACGATACATTCAAGCCAGTTGAGAAGTCGATTATGTACGAGCGAACTTATCAAATGTTGTTTAACGAAATGTGTCGAAATACCTTGAAGTGACTGTTACGAATACTCGCGAGGGTCGATACGCACTGACTGTAAGAGTAAAGAAGTATTTATAACTTGGGTTTTTTATTAACCGTTACAAGGAAAATCTCACAAAATCTCTGCTCCAACAGCGGAATGTGTAATAATCATAACTCATTCTATTCTTTTTTCGACCCTTTTTATCTTTCCACTGCTGGAACACGGGTCTCCTTTCAGATCGGGAAGGTTCAGGCCATAGTCTGCCACGCTGACCAATTACGGGTTGGCAAACTTCACACGCAACTTAAAACGTACATTTTTATGAGGTGTGCACTAGAATTTGGACGTGGTCTCTCGAGAGAGATGTCAAATTTGAAACCACTAGACTATTACTGCTTATGTACTATTCGAATATAATGATATAGGATCTTTATAGCATTTTCCTAACTTTTTTAATACTAATAATATTTCTTTATTTACTCCACAAAAGTTTACATCGAAATATAGCTAAAGCCTACTTTTAAGCATAAGCCTTTAGTAGGAGCCTCCGTTCTTCTGTATGTTAACGAATAAATTACTGAAATAAATATGGGAACAAAACATAAAAAAATCCAATTCATGCAACTGACTGTAACTAATATTTGTGCGTATACGTGTGTATGTGTGCGTGCGTGAGTGTGTGCGCGCATTTGTGCGTGCGTGCGTGCGCGCGTGCGTGCGTGCGAGCGTGCGTGCGTGCGCGCGTGCGTACGTGTCCAACTGTGTTTACGTCCAGCTATGGAATAGGTGCTTAGTCTGTTGACATACGCCGAGCACATATCCAGACTCCGAGCCTCTATTAGAAAATCTAAGTTAAAAAATTCCAATAACGCCCGAACCGGGCTTTTAAGTCAGGACCTCTCGACCAGCAGTCACGCTGCAACCAACACGACCAACGAGGCTGTCACTCATTAAAAAAATAAAAAAAAACAGATTACTTCGGACTACGTAACGCTAATCAATAAAAGTAATAACAGGTGCCAATGAGAAAAATAATTAACCAATGAAATTAATCATGCGTAATAATCGATTAGAGTAACATAGTCGAAATGTGATTAAAAGCATCATGAAAAACGTAACATCATGCCTGTAATCCCCGAAGAGGTAGGCAGAGAAATGTAGTACACTCCTACGTTTCATCAGTTACGTTTACACCCCACTATGGAATAAATGGTGAAAAAATCACATCGCATTTGCAGATAATATTAAAATATATATATTGTATATAATATGTATTTTCATCGCGCACAAACCGTACAAAATGGGAAGAAGTTTAATATGGAAAATAAAAACCTTGAAAATATCCATAATTTACGCCCGTTCCCATTTGAAACACTATTTCGCAAATGAACCATATTTCCATAAGATTCGGAGTTGTAATAACTTCCTTAGCGTTTCAAATCGTTACATCGCAAGACGTTTACTTTTAAGTCGATTTTGGATGGCGTAATAATATTACATATTAGATATGTATTTTACCTGAAAAAAATAATTTTACTGATAAATATTACGTGTTTGACAAAAGGAATTTATAAAAACTTGAAGATTCATAAATATGTCTGGCATAATATGTATGTAATGTATTTATTTATATATTTGGCACTCTCTGTTCTCTGCCTACCCTCTAAGAATCTGTCTTGAACGTATGTTTCTATGTGTATGTGTCTAATTTATTACAGGTCAATATTTGGTATTTAGTAGGAGTGACTACATTTATGTACATTGTCACTAATGACTACCAATACATTTTTATGATGCATAAATTAGCTCATATTATAATATTCTAATATAAGTACGCACTTATTTCAAAATATACATAAGCACACCTATGGAGTTTCTTTCGCCGCTTCGTCTCCATAGCGAGGCATTTTCCGAAGCGGTGGTAGTTTCATCTTGACGTACAAAAAGTGTTGTAATGAACCAATAATGAATGAATGACATTTGAATTTGAATTTGAATGTAATGAAAGCGTTTAAATGACTACAAAATTTTCTAATTTAGATTTTCTAGCAGTGGCTCGAACTCTGGATATATGCCCGGTGTACGGCAATAGGCTCACCACCTTAGTGGGACGTAAACGTAACTGGTGCAGCGTGGGAGTGTTCTACATTCCTCTGCTTACCTCTTCGGGGATGACGGGCTTGATATTACGTCGAAAATTTGTCCGATATACATAAGTACCATCAGAGTATCCATTTGTACTGCACTAAAAGTGACTTCCAACGTTGGGTATGAGCGCCCTTAAAATAAGCAGGTATTAAGTACATACATTAACATCAATCAATCGCTCCAAATGAGTACAAGTTGACAGATTTCCCATTGCTAAAGGTAAATTGCAAGGAATCCTAATAGGTCAAAGCTCCTTCGGGATGTTTTTCTTCACGATTAATCAGTGGCTTTTTTTTAAAGTACCTACTATGTACTTGCGTACTGTGTGAGTTGCGGCACAGCCGGCTCGTGAGGATTCGAGCTCTGAGTAGTGCCCTAAAATCGAAACTATAATAGATAGAGCAAAAAAACACGATCACATCATACCTGTAGTGCTTGACAAGTGCAGTAAACGCTGACGTTTCAAAGATATACATAGAAAGAAAAGAAAGATAGAGAGAAACCCGAATTCATATTCACCCCACATAAAGGACGTTGACATCTGGATATTTTTCTTGTTACGTTTTCTTATTATTTAGACACGTGAGCATTTTGCTTGGCGCGTTACATTCCCCCGTGGACGCTAGTCAGCCGGTCCGCATCTGGCTGTTCTTCCGCGGATCCGCCTTTTCTATTACATTGTATTATCGAGTACTCGGTATTAATGCATCACATGTAAGCACAACTAAATTCCCTGACCGCTGACGCAACAGCGAATGCAGTACGAGAAGTCGTGCACTGTAATCCCAGCCACATACCCTGCTTGGGGGTTATGAGCAATATCTCTTTAAGGAAGGACTATCTCCGGCAATGGACTGATTGTGAGACAAGCTGATGTATAGTTCGGATTTACTAAGGTGAATAATAACCCAATTACTACATAGATTTACAGCGTAACAAAATATTATACTTACTTTGTTTATCTATATGTATACCAACCTCCCACCCCTTAGTCCAGGGGTGAATTATCGCACGCACTTATTTCTTTACAAAATACGCATTTTCTGTATAAAATACCAGATACTGTATCTATCGGTAAAGGAAAACTATGCAAAGACCGGGTTGACTGGTACAGAATGTCAATAAGCGTTAATTCCACCCCTTGTAACCTAGCTTTGGATTTGCAATAAAGATTAAATAAATAACGACTCTCTAGCAAGGGCGAATCCAGGGAGGGGGGTAATGGGGGGTCATGAACCCCCCCTTCCCCCCGGCTGGGTCCACATCCATAAAAACGTACCTACTGCAGTAGATGACGTGATAACGCGTTTCGGGTGAAGACGTAAAAGGAAAATTGATTTTGTTATTTAAATATAGATGGGTATTGTTGTTTTCACATTTGACGTTTCACGTTTTGTCACATTCTGAGAGGAAACTTGATGCCCAAAAAGGAACGATAAAAGGGTTGTTGCAAATCGTGATTTTTTAAAGTTAGGGTTTTACCCACCATGTTAAATAGTTCGGTAATAAACTATTCACAAGATAAACAACAGTTCACATTGGACGATGTAAACCAACTAATTCATAACTTGTATAATTTTCAAATAGTTTATAACTAAGCAGCTAGGGTTGTCACTTCACCCACATATTTATTATATCAAATTTAGCCTAATGGTAGTGTATACCTTAACATTATGGAAGTGAACTAAAAAAAATCGTAACTTTGCATTATCTTTTGAATACTATGCATGTGAGTTGAGGATTGCAGAACATAGCCTATCACATCGCCTACACTGCTGCCCATGAGCAATCTATATTATTACTAATATATACTGTTACTAACAATGTCTTATATTACTAATCAATATCTATTACTTGTTGTTAATAATCTCTTATTACAAAAACGGCGATTAACGTCATCACGCAGTTTCATTCGTTCGTTCATACATTAATTCACTCATTCATTCATTTCTTCGTTCACTCATTCATTAGTTCGTTCTCCGTTGTTTTGGTACCCCTAAACAATAAATTTTCACGTCTTCGTGTTACATTATTATTGCACATACATTTGTATAATAAATTTCTGTAGCCATTTCGCGTGATATATTCCTGTAATAAATGTGATAACAAATATTGCTTACAGCTTCCTGCTAAACCAGAAGGAACTAAAATGAAATTTTCATGGGCGTTGAACATAACATAATACAACTAACTTAACATAACACAACGACCGTATTCTCCCCAAGGGGTACGCAGAGTAGTGGATTACCCCGCGTTTCACCAGTTTTCTCATTGCCGAGCCATCTGTGGTGTTAAACAGCTATCAAATTACCTCTTGGATGACCAAATGAGTAAATAAATACATACAAACAGTTCTACACCCATAACTATATAAATTTATAGAAACACTTCAAAAACAGTTGGCAAGTGAACCACGATCTGATTGACTTTAAAATTCCCGCCATTTAGAAATTCCGTTATATAATTTGACACGATAAAACTAATTCGCATAACTTGCTAAAGTCGGAATTTTTACAAACTTTTTTTTCTTAAAGATTTTTTCTGTCCTCAACCGAAAGCAGGTCACTTTCCGCAAATTAATTTTTTTTTACTAAATTTGGACGGAACTTTATGAACGAAATATTTCGGGTGACCGACGATCCATTGGGCACCTTCTTTAATCCTTATTAAACCATAAAACAATTAATGATATAAAAGGACAATTTAATTCTGATAGCATTATACGCCAAACTTTGGGCTAAGCGAAGAAACATTAATGGCAATATGAAAGAAGTAAAGAAAGTAAAATCTTGATCAAATAGGCCAGATTCTGGCTGATGGGACAGCCAGAAGTCTCCGAAACCGGCGTACATGTATGAAGAGAGGGATGAATGTATGTAGAAGAAGCAAGACAGGTCTATAAGAATAGAGATATTAGGCACTTGGTACTCTCTGCCTACCCAGTGAGAGACCTGGCGTAAAGATATGTAAGTATGTAAAAAAAATATTAAAAAAAGTAGAAACAAGATGAACAGCTACAGAAACAAAAATAAACTTAACAGATGTACATATAGATGACATACTTAAACCTGAAATGTTCTTGTAATATTTAATTAAGGATTTCTTAAGCATTAAATCAATGTTTAATGTCAAACACACTGCGAGAATCTTTATGGGGAAAGTTACTTACATCGCGTACGAAAGTGAATGTAACTTCAATTAAACATGCGTTGAATCTAATAAATAAGGTATTTGTTCATGTGATTTATGTATGTACTTCCTCGTTGGTCGTGTTTGTTGCGAGTGCGACTGCCGAACGGGAGGGCCTGGGTTCGATTCCCGGGTCGGGTACTACTAAATTTTCTAATTTAGATTGTCTAGTAGTGGCTTGGAGTCTGGATATGTGCCCGGTATATGGCAATAGGCTCACCACCTGTTCCATCGTGGGACTTAAAAGCAACTGGTGAAATGTGCGAATGTTCTACATTCCTCTGCCTACCTCTTCGGGGATTACAGGAGTGAAATTACTTTAGATTTATGTATGTAACTTATACACATAACTAACTTCATTAAATTATTTTAAAGTTAACTTTAAATAGATAATACTATGGATAATTAATTATCTTCACTTCAGTATGGATAATAAATTAGCATTACCTACAGACTGAAGCTTTTTGTTACACACTAAAGGCCACTTGGACTGGAAATCAGTTGTCGTATTTAATGGTCAGTAAGAACAGAGTATGTAGCAAATAGTTTAGTGAAGCAGAAAGTTGGCGCGGCTTACATAGCTGTAACTTTTGATCGAGTCAAGTTCAGACAAACAAGTCTGAACACGTTAGGACAAGTTAGGACAACGGATATCAAAAACTTAGGCAAACGAGTGTAGTGCTCCACGTTGTTTTATACGCCCTATCATGGAATAGGTGATGAGCCTATTGCCATACACCGGGCACATTTTCGAATTCCAAGCCACAACTAGAAAATCTAAATTAGAATTATCCAGTAGTGCTCGATCCGGAATTTAAGCACAGAACCTCAAAAATCGGCAGCCGCATTTGCAACCAACACGACCAACGAGGCAGTAAATTTCTTATTCATCATATATTAATTATAAGACAGATAACACTTGATTACCTCATAACATGTAGCCAGTTACGAACGCAAACACGATCACGCGGGCTCAATATTCCATATAATTGCCTAAAGTTTGCCACAACGCGTCTTGAGTCGTAAGTACGAAAGATATAGAGAGTATCGCGTCACGTGACGTCTCGATGGCGTCGCGGATCAACACGTGACCGATACACGTGATTACGAAACCGTTACACGAGAGCTTCGGCAAATATTTAGTTTCGCCTCGGATTTTCTAATTTACGTAAGGGTCAATATTATAATGTAAATTTAAATTAAAACGTGACGGTGATTCGTTTTTTTTTCTTATTACTCATCCATCCATCAGGGATATAGGGCTCGGTTCGGGATTTTTTATGACCTGTGTGCCTTTTTTTATATTTTTGTTTCCACCCTTTTATCGTTCCACTGTTGGAACGTGGGTCTCCTCTCAGATGAGAGGGTTAAGGCCATAGTCTGCCACGCTGGCCAAGTGCGGGTTTTTTCATATAGGTAGTTGCATCGAATTGGCAGTGCGAATTACATAGTTACAAATATACAATAAATAAACACACATTTGATAGCAATATAAATTATATTCATTCAGTCATTCAGGCGTATAGACATACGCCTGAATGACTGAATAGCCTATAGGCCTATAGGCCTATAGGCCTCCCCTGAGGGGTTATGCCCGTAATCCCCACGCTGGGCATGTGGGTTGGGAATCGAAGAGCGTAGCTTCTAGTACCGTCTACGTTGATGCCCACAGGCGGCCAGGGCATGTACCTATGTATGTACCTTTGCCTAGACAGATCGGCAGGTTTAGTCACCTATCACGACGCCCTGTATCCTGGCACGGAGTCGATTCTACTCCGCCTAGAATCGAAATCTTATAGGCATTGAAAATGTTATTCATCTTCGAATGTAAAAATGAACAAATACGAAGGTCTCGGAGAAAAAAGTCAAATAAAAAAACCAACGAGTATTTTGAAAAAAACCGAAGCTAACAGCAAGAGTTTCTTCTTTATGATAATCTTTTACCCTAATAAGCAAAATGAGAGGCTGTTCAGTATCGTTGGCCTACATTTCACCATCCATAACGGTTCGATTAGTCCGATAATTAATAAGAAAATGCGATAAAATATATCAAGACGAAATGTTGCCGACGCAATCAATAGATATAATTTGCCATACAAATGTATAGACACTAGTATTGTCACACGCCCACATGTGAAATTCTAAAAGTGAGTTATTTGATAAATTTCATTTTATTATATAATTGTTATAACGTGGAAACAGAGTAGGTATATATAATATTTATAGCCTTGTATTCACAATATATTTATGTACTTATGTATATGAATTAAATTCCATGCTAATACGACTATTGAATTGTAAATGTTTGCTGACTGTAAAGCTTTTGAGATGGGAAGGATGAACGAATGAAAAGGATGAATGATTCTTTCATAAAAATAAAATGGCGGCGCAATATAAAAACACAACGCAACGTTGGATTTATTACCTGATGTGAATATAAATTGTTCTGAAGGTAATACATTGTTTTCAGGTTTGTATATATGGCAACATATACAATGTCAAGATGTAATAATTTAATTATTTAATGCCTTAGGTAATCAGATCACTTACGTATCGCAGAAAAGTAACGTCTGTTTTATTGAAATCCCATCTGTACGTCATAAATTATGGCAAAATAACACGAAAACACATGCGGACTGGGAAAACTGGCTCGACATTTTGTTCCGATTTTTTGTTGGATGGATTTACAAATGGACATATGATGTACGAAGCATGAAGAAATTCCTTCAAGGCAAGCAACACATTGGTAGCGCTTGATGTTGCTAATGTCTATAGACGACGGTGATCACTTACCATCACGTGGGCCGCCGCACCATCCTGTTCGCATTGCCTTTTAATATATAAATAATATATAATATTTAAAATGTATAATTGCTTGGGGATTATAGTCATAATCCCTCAGGGCAGCCCTATGTCCAGCAGTGGGCTACAATCATGATGATAATGAATATTTTCTATATATTTTGCTATATTTTGTGTATCACAAGTAGCTAATTTAATCCAAAAACACAAAACACATAATTTTATGTGTTTATTTCATTGTACAAATGTTTGTTCCAATACAAGATATTTAGGAAAGGACTATTATGTAACAAGGTTTTTAAATTCGAATTTCAAAATGGCCCCCGCGCTAATGTTTCTGAAATCAAATACGCTTTTATTTTCCCGTTTTTTTCATACTTCACTGACAGCTTTGATTTGCGTGTTGTTTACATTTTCCGCTCTTTATTTCGTTGCCGTAGATTTCGTTCAATGCAAAACTTCTAATGGTTGAGAAGTAAAACAAATATAAGAGTTTCCTGCGACTCAGCTAAGTATTGTAAGTAGGTACATCATTTATGAAATTTAAGAAATACACAAAAATGTTCGTTTACAATACGTAAATATTTTTGCAACTATTAAGGCTTTGAATCGATAAAATACTAACAATTGAAGCACAATTTTAGGATAGTAGATAAATGAAAAAATAATCAAATAATTACAAAGAGCAAGAACAATAATGAATTTATCGATAATGGTTGTGGTAAGTAATAAATAACACTAAATCGACTTCTTGATACAAACAATCCCTGAACGTCAAGTTTAATCGAAATCCCTACAGCGATTTCTAAGAACCAATTACAGTCCACATGAAACAATTGTTTCTTTAATACTACGATATAGAAAACATCGATAAAATTTATCTTTGTCGGAAAAATTTCACGTGATGAATTTTGTGAATGTTGCCAAAATCCGCTGGAATCTTGGTACAGACCGACTACAATTTTCAGTGGAGGGCAAAAAACCTTTTATAAGCAACATTTTGCCGATGCTACAGCGAATTTTCGACGCGGTCGACTAAGTTTAGTCGAGGAAACAAAATTGCCCAGCGCTTCGTGCCAGCGCCCAGCGCGTCGGCTGTTCCCGGCGAGATCGCGCTGGCTGTGAATACTTTAATTTGTGTGAGAAATATATAATTTGTGTAATGTTTGTGTTAAATTTGCCTAAGAATAATATTTCTGGAGAATTAACGCCGCTGACTGTATGACATAGTCAGTATGAGTATCTATATTTTACACATGCTGTTTATATTTGACACGAAATCTTCTAACAGCAGTTACAGCAGCTAACTATAAGCAGTTTCGAGTGAATATATGGAGTAAATCAATGATCAATGAGTTTAAATAAATAGAAAGAGCTGTCGATAGTACAAATCGGACGCGAAATCACGAATTATGAAAAATTAGAAACTTAAAAAAACTTTCATAGAAAAACCCCATAATAGAAAGAAAGAGAAAGGGAGAGATGGATAATGGACAGTTATAACAATCAAATTTAATTTAGTTACGGATAGATAGGTGCATACCTAATTATTTTACTGACATAGATCGCTTTGAAACTTGACGTTAGTTCTCATCACAGTGCCATAAAACGCCGTTTCTGTGTAAATTGATATATTATTAAAACTCCCAAATTCGCCCAAATCATCGCTTTTCGTTCACACCGACGTCGTGTTTTTCCCAATTTGTCTGTACACTCCACGTCCTCTAATGTTCCCGGTTCCCATTTATCACGGTTCGGGGAATATTTTTCATTCCTTTACGCGATAAATACACGAAAATGCCGAATGAACGAATGACAGATGAATGAGCAAATTTGAGGATTACCGAACAGGTACTTGGCGACTAGATATTAATTTGCTTACCAATATTTTTATAAATCTGTGACAGGCCAGCGATATCGAATTCATCCACTCCATGGATCCTGGATTCAAACATATAAACAAAAATATGTTTTCTAATTAAATATCACTTGCTGAAAATGAAGTAGAAGGTACATCTTCTTAGTTCTCTAAGTCGGCTAAACCGCTCTTGGCCAACGTGCAGAGCTTAGCCTCTCTATTCTGAGAGGCAGATCTGTGTCCAAAATTGGAAAGCAAAGAGAGTTGATGATTATTATAGTTATTATAAATATATCAAACCGGGTACTTTAGGGGTTGGCAGAGACCACAGGGTGGCTGATGGATTTTTACCACGCTTATAAGTACGTTAAAACGGTTGATAATGATGATTTTATTTCATACATAAATAAATGAGAGTGTCTCTTATATTACAGAAGATGTTATAAATTACTGCGAAGCTTTGCTATAAATTACTGCGAAGCTTCATGCTTGTTACCGCAGTGGATATATTTGTCATAAACTACAGGAGCCTAACTCAACGATGTATTAGTACAGACATTTCGCTTTAAAAAGCCGAACATTTTTTTTTACAAGCAACTAAACATACCTTTTTAAAGCTGAGCATAAATTTTCAAAGCTGGACGTATATTTTATATGAACAAAATCTCAGTCTTGTCTTTTACTCGAAAGTTAACCAATCTATTACAAACAAAGACCAATATTAAATTCTATCCTTCTTTGATATTTTACTACAGCCTATACAAAAGATAAATAAGTGAAATTATGATATTTTAATTAGAGCTAATTAATTTATCAATGGACTGGGATATAATAAGTTTATCAATAAAATTTCAAGATGAATTGTTACAAGTATACCAAAAGGAATTATTTACGCCAAAGATTTGAATGAAATGTCGAAACATGGAATAATTGAGAGTTCGTTATGAATTAATGTTTTTTGAGGTGAGAGATGGTATTGAAAAATATCCAATATTGAGGCTACTTATTTATAATGATCAGGTTCTTTGGACCGTTTTTTAGCCCATTATTACCATCATCAACGTCGTAATCATCATTATCGGCATCGTCATCAATATCAGTATCATAATCGTTATCAACTAACTTATTTATCATTATTGTCATCATCGTTGTCATCATCACTGTCATCATCATTGTAATCATCATTATCGTCATCGTTATCAACTTTATTATTATCGTCATTATTTTCGTTATCGCCATCATCATTATCGCCATCAACAACATCAGTAACGTCATCGCTATCATCACCATTATCGTCATCATTGCCATAACCATAGTCGTCGCTATCGTCCTATATGAAGGCCCTGTTACGTGAATCTAAATAAATTTAACCCTTAAACCCTCTTTTAATTCATATTATCATTATAAATTTATAAAACGTACATTGAAATCAAAAGTTTTATTCTCAAAATCCAAAATAATCTTATAATAGTAGGTTAGTACCGAATCTTCGTAATCATAGTGATTACGAAGATTTTGGAGGATATAAAAATTTATATATTTCATATATTGACTATTGCTTTATTTTTTTATACGTAGAAATTAATTTCCTAAATCTCATGCTACAAACTTTACTTGAAAATCAGTATGGTTTCAACGTATACTTTAGGGTTATGATTCGTAGTATACATACATATGTATAACACCCGACATGAGACATTCGCTGCCTATCCCTTAAAGGACCTGGACTGATATTATAATAATAATACTGGTAATAAAAAAACGTTATATCACGCCAGCAATCTCCGTAAAGATAGGCAGAGGTAATGTTAATATTAACATTAATGGCAATAATAATATGTTCATTGAAACGTACAGCTCACCAGTTTTCCATTTCACATTTTAAATGATCATGACGATATAATATAGGTCACATCAGAAACATCGTCAAACGGTCATTATTTAATCACTTATTACTGTTTATATTATCTAAATATCTATGACGTTTGAGTCCCATTTGAGATTGACTGTTCCCGATCTTTTATCCACTTACGTGACTTTCTGTATCTTTTGCCAAAGGCGTCTTTTATATATTTTGTGATACTTGGACACAATATATATTGTCATACACGGTTATTCAAACCACTTAATATACGCCTTTCCTACGATCAACCCCCAAAAATAGACCCTTCCATTTATTTCCTGCTTCTGAAGATATATTTTATTGGTGGCCCCGAGTTTTATGAATGCAATAACTCCGAAAGGGCCGCGGAAGGGCCCAGCGGAACTATTTAAAAGGAAAAGTGTTTCTTCATTTCTTATAAGAATGTAAATGCTTTATGATCGCTTGTGAAATAGTGATTTATTGAGATATGTGACAGACACAGGAATTTAATATGCAGCGCTATATGTAACACATAAGTAAGGTATTAAGCGCTTGTAGTTCTGTTTCGGATTGAGATCTCGAAAATGATTTGTGAGGTTGATCAATAAGACCGTCTTTTCAACACGCAGTAATAAAGTTTATATATATTAATATATATTTGTTTTTATTACAGTAACACGCGTAGTATTAATTACTATAAGTAGGGGGACTTGTAATAATTTTTTAATAACAATAAATAAACAATATTCTTTGTTAACCTACCTTTGTGCTAAGGAGAGAAATTTTAAAGGCGTCATATTAGAATGTAACGAACGGGGAGAGAAAGAATATTACTTTATGAAGAATATTATATTAGGAAGGAATATTATAAAAAATGTGTTTATTTATAAAGAAGAGAATATAAATATAAAAGAGACAAGAATTGCATTTCGAAGGCACCTTAAGTAATATAATATATGTGTATAACGTTTCCTATATGCTTCCAGGCTGGTGAAGGAGATCCAAGAAAAAAGTTAGCCACTAACCATATTTTTCCATTCACATCGTAATTGAGTAGTGGAAAAGTCTAGAGGGATGTATATAATGTAACAGGTATGTCTGTGCTCTCTACCTATCCCGTACGAAACCGGGCGTGAAGGTGCAATAATGATAAAGAGATCTGCATGAAATTAACAAGAGCTGTTGCTACTTAGTCAGATTTCACACGTCTTTAAACACTAGGTAATTGTTTTAACTGCATAGTCCTTAAAGTAACTTCACTGTTTCTATGTACAGAATTTTCCAATTATTACCCTGGTTTCATGTTTTCAACTTCATTTGTTGCGCAATACGCTAACCAACACTGTTTCACTATTAATTATGCAAACTTCATATGTCATCAGCAATGCAACTTATATATATTTAACGGTAAATATATTTCATGCAATAATAACAACATCTTGGGACATCCACACAAGGTTATCTGAACCCAAAGTAAGCATCAAGATAGCTTCTGTTATGGTAACTAGACAGCTCATAAACTACATTTATAGATATAATATCTACATTTACGCTGATATATTTATATTATGCAAATATTTGTCCTGGGTGTGAATTGAACCCAAGACCAACCAAAACAATCAGGTTCACTGACCACTGGACCGGACCAGATATTTGTGTATTCGTAAATGTATTCATAATGGAACACGGGGAATTTAATTGCGAGGAGCGTCGCGGACATGGATTAATCTGGACAACCAAGGCTCTTAAGTATGTGACGTCACATTTATCATCAAACGTTGACGTGATAAGATCAAACCGGAGCACCCAAGGGTCTATTGACCCTAATCTATCATTCTCAACCGCGAGATGACAGATCTGATGAGGCGTTTAATGGCCGCGGTAACGGTCTCCGCGTTTCATATCTTCTATCGAATTGTTTTTGCGACTATTCTTCCGTGTGATTTTCGGGAATGACAAAATTGCGTGGAAAAATAAAAGTTGGCCAGCGGAGAATAGGGTGGTGATGTTTACGGAACAACTTATCTATGGTACAACCCCATTTTTACAGTGATAATTAATAATAATAAAATAGAATTATTTAAAGCTCATCAAATTTCTATTAAGTTTCACTAAGTTATTCTTACCTGTGTTAATCATTTGCTTGCTGAAAATAAATCACACAATGTAGGTATATGCATACAATCAATCTCCTACTAAAGTTATGTAAAAATAATCGTCCATTCTGGAACTTTCTTTGCATACTTGTAGCTACTCATAACTCCGTTGTTTATAACGCAAATGTAATATTTCATCAATATGAGCTCGTCAACGAAACTGCTGGATCTAGAGCTCCCCTAACAAGCGCCATCGACCCGTTCTCAGGTTTCCAGAAACCCTTTTTTTTTCCTTAGCTTTTAGTATATTCACGGTACATCTAAAAAACGACTTAGTGAGGCGGAACCTCATTTTTCATACTATAGACATTGACAAGAATGAAGCATTATAGGATGAGTGGCGAAAAGTATGAAAGAGTCCGTATTATTCCGAGAGTTTTATGCTGCATCATACGCACACTCAATATCCCGTTAGCCGTGATCGCTCTGAACTTCATGTAGCTCATATTACTCATAAAAAAGACTGGAAATTTAAATACGAGCTTCACAATGACAATTAATAATCGTGACATTCCTCTGGTGAATCCGAATGGAATCCTTTTTGTCAATCTGTCGGGACGAAATAGGTCAAGTATGATAAGATATTTGAATAAAAGAATAAAGATATCTGGCAGTCGGTATTTCTCTGCACACCCCTTAAGGAATCTGATATGGAATGAACAAAGGGTGAACTTATTGCCATACACCGGCCACAAATTTTAGGTTGAAAAAGAATTTTAAGTTGAAAGAATTGAAAGAATTTTAAGTTGAAAAAGTCCCGTAATAATTTTAACATTTAATAGTCCCAATAAGGCTCAGTACAATTAATCTTATACTTATCCTTTATCTTGTCTTGTCTCATAGCCTTGACAAATGTAGCGTGGACCTCCAGCTAGGTGTTATAAGTAACTGGAAGCGGTTGTATCCAAAGAACTGAAGATTCAGCTTAATGACGCGCAATTGGAGTTTACAAATGTTAGTACAAATAGCTTAATATAATACATACCTTAGTTTACAAATGTTTTTAATTAAAGAATTGAGAAAAGTAAGATGTCTACTTCAGCTAATTTATAAGAGATGGATTAGATTAATCGCTGGCAATAGATGGAAGATCCGTGAAGATATCTATACAGTCCACGATTCAATTTACTTAGAAGACAATCTGTCGGATTAAGGCGATTGTTGTGGTATTTTTAATTTAGTGAAAGCGGTATTTTTTAATACCAATAATAGTTTATTAATTTTTAAATAGTGTTATTGTGAAGGTAAAACATCGTGAGGAAAACTTTACACCTTGGTGTTCATCTTAATGTTCCTTAAGGCGTGTTAAATCTACCACTTTATACGATTTGTCAATATCTAAAGTTACCATCATCAGCCTACGTCCACAGCTGGACATAAGCATGCTGGAGTGGTTTTTGCGCATAATCCCTATGCTATATATCTAATAAACATATTAATATAAAAATCACTAGTTTCCAGTTCGGATTGTGCCCGGTGTATGACAATAGGCTAACTACATATTTCATAGTGACACGTAATAGTAACTGGTGAAACGTGGGAGTGTTCTACATTCCTCTGTCTACCTCTTCACGGATTACAGGCGTAATTTTACGTGTGCCGGGGTTCATACGTACACATTGGCGTACACTGAGCAATATACAGATCAACAATCCTTCTAACTTTATTATAGAACTGAAAAAGGGGGTCAGATACTTCTACTCTATTATGAGCGCGGTACAAAAACATTTCTCTTAACAAATGAATCCGAGCGCTCAGTGTGATTTTGATGAACGTAATCTACCCCGTGATTTATTGTTCGATCACTCGTTATTTCATTTGTAAAACGTTTGTATCTAACTGTACCTACGGACAAAGTTACTGAAGCTTGTACAGATAGATGAAAAAGTCAATTTCGGAATAAAATTTGTTACCTATTTTTTTATTTTAAACATCCGAAACTGACGTGCGTGTGTAGAAGTGTCATGTATGTAGAAGTCCGTTAGTTCTGTAAGGACAGAGGTATTTGCTACTCCATGGTCTCTGCCTAACCCGTAAAAGACCTGGAGAGAGGATATAATTGTAATAATTATGTGTTATGTCCTATTTAAATACAACATTGACTCACGATAAAATGACAAAAGTCGAAGAAGACTAAGAATCATTTATCTTGACCTAAGTATGAAATACTAAGTGATGGGGATATCAGAAGTTCCCAAGATCTTCGTGATGTATGTAGAGAATGATAAATGTAGAAAAAGTATGTTTGGTCTCCATATTAGCCACTGTCTGCTCTTCGCCAACCCCGTGAAGGATCTAACGTAATGATACAAAGAAGAATCTCAAACACATTACAATACTCATTTTCAATATTCATTTTAACCTATGAATTTTTTGTATAAACAAGTATATTTCGTAAATGCATAAATGACTACCTTTACAATAAGTACTCGAAAGACTGACATTGCACTCTAGGCCTATTTCCCTCAAAAACGTTGAGTGTAAATTACCCTATTGTTCTGGTTTGTAGCAGTCATTCTGACAAGCGTGGTCTTTCACCTCCTGGAGTGATTACTACACAGAGAGCAACTCTATATACAAGTATATAATGTACATTTGTATACAAAAAGTAACGGCATACAAGTCAATACATACATCATTCAATGTTACAAAGGGGCTGATGTAAAATTCTTTTTGATGTTCCCAATGGATACATGTAAAGGAAAACGATTATATATGTGTATATTATTTTTCACTCCGAGGATGGAATTCAAATGTTAAAACGCCAGCTGATGTAATTCTGTAAGAAAACATTGTAAGATCGTTTGCACACTCTACAATAATGTTCCCTAAAATAGATTAACTATGTTAACTTGCGCTTGACGAACGTACCAACTAGTGATGTGCCAGATCGTTAAAAATGTATATCCGCGGATACGGATCCGAATACGGATATTTGATGTCGAAAACCTCGGATACGGATCTTTGGTATACACTCCAAGTGCACAATTTTTAGTGCAGCGGGAATCGTTATCGTAACATCAACAAAAAAATAAATCGGAATCGTTCATAATCGTTGTCGTTACAGACTTTTGGGGGACAATGGTGCTAAGTTATCCTTGTGAAATACAATATACTATTACTTAATTTCAATTACGATTTATTTTTTTACCATTTATTTTTTACGATTTATTTCTTTTACGTTTATCCTATTTTGTTTGTGTTTAATCCGCGAGAAAAGTGAGGGATACGCATACCCGCGGATACGGATACGGATACAGATATCCGGATCATCACTAGTACCGACGTACGACCTTACCCTTCTCATTCTGACCCTTCGGAAACAATCCAATTCAAATAGACACGTCTCATTTTATTTTCATGCTCTCAGATCTTTTTGATCTCCAAAAGATAAAAGGCAGGAGTTACTCAATCAGAAAAATGTTTAAAGAGCCCCCTTTAGTCGTTACTTAACCGAGACAACGCTGACAAGACGCACTTTTCATCTTTTAATCTCCAAGATTATCCCCACTCTATTTCCTCCCAACCAACCCTCAAGACTCCATCACGCATCCCTATGCCCACGTGCCCTATATGCATAGGCGCAAAGGCTTTATCTACCCTTATAGGGCCAAGTTTAAATACGTATTATATAAATACACTTTGAGTTATATCTGGGCGCCCAGCACACAGCCGTCCAATTAGTCAAAGTAAGAAGACAAACTACGCGGCGAATGAGCCACCAACATCGAATTAAGAAATTTTCAAGACATCGAAAGAGTGTATGTGAGTGCGTGTGTGTGTGTCTATTAATTACACCTCATGTTATTATGGAAAATTGATAAGACTGCCTCGTTGGTCGTGTTGGTCGCAAGTGCTACTGCCGATCGGGAGGTCATAGGTTCAGTTCCCGGGTCGGGTAGTACTAAATTTTTCTAAACTAGATTTTCTATTAGTGGTTCGGAGTCTGGATATGGGCCCGGTGTACGGCAATTGGCTCACCACCTTTATACCAAATTTTTGAACCGACGAGAAATACAATGTACAGAATATATAAGTAAAGTAAAAGTAACTTCACGCCTGTAATCCCCGAAGAGGTAGGCAGAGGAATGTAGAACATTCCCACGTTTCACCA
>DWFO01000010.1:0-37763 GCA_018246595.1 Mimoniades nurscia nurscia
ATTGCCATATACCGGGCACATATCCAGACTCCGAGCCACTACTAGAAAATCTACATTAGAACATTTAGTAGTGCCCGATCCGGGAATCGAATTTGCAACCAACACGACCAACGAGGCACCGTTATAGCAAGTAATATTTAAACACTCACTCACTGCCGTTGTTTAAAAACATGTTACATCTGTCATATCGAATCCGACAATGAATAGGAACCATATATTGCCCTAATGCCTATTATACTGCCAAATGAAATGTTCCAAACGAATCAAAGAAACATACTAAGGGATTACCGTATATAATTTTATTTTACTTGCTAAAATATAATACATTAATTTGGATTCAACAGTTAACAGCTTCGCTATAAAATTTACAATAATTTTCAAATATATAAAATTATCTATATTTTGCTGACAATAAATTATTAAGTAATTCTCAATGGTGCTCCTTGCAGGAATCGAAAACAAAGATTCATTATGAAGAAGATTCCATGGTGTCTGAAAACTTCATATTGTTTGATACAATATTGACATACTGATGCAAAACTGCATGTTCCATAAGCAGACTAGTGAAAGTTGGAAAATACTTTGTCATCACTACATATATTATATACACACTACCTTGTCGTATATCAACATTAGAACAGCATGGTGGGGACTTCTCCATGCCTGATGGTTCGGAGGAGAATCGTATTCAACAGCGGCGACCAATATGTATTGTAATACATATAAGCGGCCAGCCAAAGACGTTGTACAATACAATAACTTCTCTCTAATCACGGATAACGTTAGTGTTGGTGTTCTTTCTTCGCCCACTAACATCGAAACGACTGAGATCAAAATGTATACTAGCATATTAGATAAACAAACTCGCCACTGCACATAACTTTGTAACAATGAAATTGTGTAGCATCTATCGTTACAGAAACGTGACGTAGTTGATATCCGGTTCTGATGCATGCAAGCTTTAGGGTTAGCGTGTTAACAGTCGCACGTCAATGCGGAGTGTCAGCTGGCGGATTACTTGTACTTGCGGTGCGTTAGTACGAAATGGTCCGACCGCGGCCTTCGGATCTTCGGCGGTTCGTGGTTATGGACGCCGCTGAGCCTGACGATGCTGTCTTCGTTCCCGTTGAGTATGGCGAACACCTTGCACCCCTTGAGCCTCGCCGAACATCGCCAGCGCCTCGCGTCGCTGTGCTTCCTGTCGTATGACCGATGGAACGTGAACTCGTTCACGACCAATCGTTGAGTTCCGTTCCTCAATGTTATGAAACAGGCTAAAACAAAAATAAAAGGTTTAATTCCTTCACCACGACGCATTAGAGTATTCAAGGCTAAAATTCTGTATGACCTAACATATATTACGTAGTATTTTTAACTACTAAATATGAAAAAATGAAAAAAAAAAAAACTTTTCAGTGTATCATTTCATCAAAAAATATGTACTTTGTACCTGGTGTTACTCGTGCTTTTACAAAAACATAATAAATCACATTAGAATTAATCGGAATGTGATTGTATGAAAATAAATAAAAAAAATCTATACATGGAAAGAAAGATAATATTCTTTTTTTATAACAACATTTATTTCCACACAATGTCCTGAAAGACAATGAAATAAGTATAAACCGCAAATAATTCAAATCGATAACCATTTATTTATCAAAACTTGTTATACAATAAAATCATTAAATAAAACATTGATACATTTCATTGCTATACCGATTCACGATTACAATATTCGTTAATGTGAAAACCATTTGCGATTCATACACACATACATATCAATGTCTCTAAATTACATTCATGGTTAGGCGCAACACTAGAGCGCTAAAATTATATATTTTTTGAACAAAGCCTTACAATAATTACGTCTACCGCACACCCAGTGTAGTGTAGTCTTCAAGCCCGAGTGACAAAAGAAAATTTTAAAGTGCAAAAAAACTAACAGCTACTCCATTAAAATGACACTAGTACTTAACAATATGAGCACCATGTTCTGTGATATCGATCAAGGGCGGTTCATGGCCGTGGTCGCCGGTGTACTTAATTATCTTCCCTTCTTTCACTGTAGCGACCGCCTTGCACCCCCTGTTCTTCGCTGAGCAGCGCCATCGCATCGTAGTAGACAGCAGTTTCCCCTGAGTGGACCTGTGGAATACGTAGTCTTCGATCACCAACCTCCGGCTGCCGTTGACGAGGGTGATGAAGTACGCCGGCACTGCGGGAGACAGTAAATGAAGCTGGTTGTAATATCGAAATGAGAGTGTTCGGGGGTTGATAAGGTTAAGGAACTAATGACAACCATAATTATAATTAATTATTATTTCATCATCCACCTCACACGCAGTCGTGACTACATATATAAACACACGAGTATGTATGTGTACAATATTATTGTTACTCATGGCCATTGGTTCAGTTACGAGATTATTTTCATCAAGAGTTCCATCCGCAATAGAAATAATCGAGACAACAACACAGTCTCGCAATAATTAAGAAATTAATTAAATACATATTAACATGATGCAACTGAGTGTACAATTTGAAATAAAATTTCTAATGTTTTCTTTAACACATTTATAACGACAAAAAATACAAATATTTACAGTACAATATAATCAATGATATTTAAAGTGAATCTATTATAAGTACATATCAAACAACTTGGTCATATGGAACCAAGCATAGGGACAATGGATAACAATATAAGTAACACGCGTGAACCTTTATAATTAATTATTTTATTTGACTTAGATTCAACATTTTTAAAAGTATAACAATATTCCGGCTGTATAACGCTCACATTTGCAGCATACCACACAGACTTAGGAATTGATTCCCCGCCGAACTGAATTATCGCTGGTATACGGAAGTTAATAATTGCATTGTCCATTATATTTATCTAACGGTTCTTCATTGGCAACTGATCGCACTAAGGAATCTCAAATAACAGAATCCGATTAACGAGTATTTTTTTATTCCATTATTCATCTCAACTCTTCTATTACAATTTTTTAAATAAATTTTATACTGATTTCGCTTACAAACACATTACTTCACATCAGAAGTATGAATCTTTGTTTTTTTAGCGGTGATCAATTTCGAAATTAGAAAATTTAATTGTCTTCATTATTTATAATAGATTTTTAGGATTCCTTTACGTTCTTCTTTACACACAACATCTGTTGCCATGGTGATGAAAGAATCAGCAAATCAGTACAAGTAACTTACTGTTTGCTAAGGATGCGCCGAAACTCCTGTTTTTTTATATGTGAATTCTATATATAAATTCACGTAAACAAGTTGTTCCTAATATTGTATGACGTGAGCTCGACCGTCTAACATGACAATTTTTGGCGCCACGTGGTTATGATGGCTCAACAATTTCACTACACCCCTCTCATCATTGTCCAGGTACACATACGCTTTGCAGCCTCTGTTCTTCGCAGAACACCTCCACCTTGGATGCTTCCTGCCTTGAATGCATTTGTGGAATATATAGTCGTCAACAAGGAGTCGTCGGGATCCATTCACTAATGTTACGAAGTAAGCTGTAAAGATTAACACTGCAGCAATTAAACAATATTTGTCTATTGATAGCGCTAACAGCTATGAATGTTAGAAGCCTGGAAGGCAATGAAGATTGTAAAAAAGGGAAAATTAGAATTTGTAGAACTCGAAGAAAAGTGTAGGGTTTGAAAATTGTTTATTACCTTTATAAGATATGATTTAATAAAATCGATCAGATAACATCTACTATAAATCTACGGTGGCTGTTATAAATATAGCGGATCCAGTTAAAATGTGAAGCTGAAGGTTATTGCGGGCATAAAACTTACTATTATTAAAATAACACTGACAATAAAAACAGTTGATGCCTACATCTAAGTAGTTCCATTATAATTACTACACATACACACACACGCGCGCGCGCGCGCAAACACGCACACACTATTGAAAGAAACGTATTTTTGTGAGAAATATTTAAAGACATATGTGAATTAAGGTTTTAGACAACAATGTTTTTTATCCTTATGATATACATGGATCTGTTCTGTCCGTTACTACTTACGATATTGCTTGTAACAGGTCTAAAGTTGTCTAAAGTGTAATAGGTCTAGGTTGTGCTTATAAGTTCAGGCACCGAAAGGTACTAAATGTTTTTGTCAATTTACAAAATACTAACACAACACGTTCATTAACTCATATCTTCATTGTTTCGATATGAAATATAATTTGTTATTTATAATTCTTAATATTAACAATATGACTCAATTAATTGGTTTCATCGATGTTTGTTTCTATACATAAAGGTAAAAGTGACTAGAATTCGGGAAATGCAAACTTTAGACAAACCATTCTATTGATGGCATTTAATAGTTACATAATACAACATCACGCCTGTATTTCCCTTAGAGGGAAGTCAGGCGTGTAGTACACTCCCACGATTTACCAGTTGTATGATACGTCCCACCCAAAACAGAGCGTCAGTTTATTGTCATACACCGGACACAAACTGAATCTCCATCTTCTGGGAACATCAAATTAGAAACACCCAATAACTATTTGCCCGTTCCAGAGATCGAACTTAGGGCTTATTAATCAGTAGTCGCGACCACTCGATAAACGCAGCAAAGTTAAGAGAAGGTACATCCATTAATATAAGTAAAATTACTTATACACAGTAAATACTGTGATTTAAACGCAACTTGTTTGTCTTTTACGTTATGGAACTAATCTACAGTCCATCTGTTGTTAGGTGTATACCTACTCTAAACCTAAAGAACCAACCTCGTAAAAACATATTATCATAATAATCCTAAATTCATATATCTAAATAATTCTAAATTGAATGTTCATTTTTTTCCTATGTATAAACATTATTGTGTTTCATTGTTTTAATTAAATAATTAATTAAATAAATAAATTGTAAAAAAAATCATCCAAAACTTAAATTTTTAGTCAAACGATCACTACATGAACCCATGCAGCTGTACTGTCGCTCGAAAAAGTTATTAAAGTTCGTATTCATGAATACATTTCATTAATGTAACTCTTTGAACAATATTATGTCAGTGGAGAACATTTCAATTATTCACATAAAAGTGTGTCTGAACATGAAAGGCTTGTGATTGTTGTGGTACTGGCGCATGCGGATAATGGTGGTGTCGTCGTCGCTCATGTGCACGAAAGCGTTACATTTCTTTTTGTACGAGGAACACCGCCAGCGGTAGCCGATCGAGTTGCGGATCTTCGAGTCCTTGTGAAACATGTAGCCGCCGAGCATCAGCAACCTTTTCCCAGTGTCCAACGTTATAAAATACGGCTCTGTAAACACACGCGCGGTGACAGTAACATGTAAGGAGAAAAGAAAGAAAGAAACAAATCAGAATCGAGTAGAGCAGAGCACACGGAGGAAAAATTGTGGGCGAAAATGAAACAGATTGTTGAAAAATTGACAAAAATTTCTTTAGTAACAAACGTTTAAAGAACAATTAGATAACAGGAGTCAGCACATTTATTTTTTTGTAACGTACAAATTATGCGTGTTGTACTATAATATTCAGGATGAATTACATTTTTACGTATGAGCCGTTAGACACCATTTTGTATAAGGGTCGGCTGTGATCGTTATGTCCGGCGTAAATCTTGACTATCGACAGATTGTCTTCCGTTAGAACGACGTACGCGCGGCATCGCTTTTTTGACGCCGAACATCGCCAGCGTATGCCCCCGTGACATCGGATACCTCCGTCTTTATGGAACGAGTAACCGTCAATCAGCAGGAGGGTTGTCCCATTAACCAGGGTGATAAGAGTCGGTTCTGGAATCAAATGCGCGTGCAAACTATTCTTAACTTTTCCCAACTTTTTACCGACTCACGTTCAGAGTCGACGGCATTGCGAAGGCGTTTCTTCATAGTAGCGGTTTAAATAAGAATCGAGGCTAGTTAGTGTTGATAATTTATTGTGTTATCAACGATGTGTGACAAATGTGAAACATCAGAGAACATATACATCACACAAGGATCCGAATTTAACTTCAGCATCTTATGTATCCAAACTTTGTTACTTTAAAACTGGGAGCTTCGTGGGAATGGACGCCTCCGGTTCTCAAGATTCGCTGCTCGTCCCTGGACAACACCACGAAGGCGAGGCACTTGCGACTAACCTTTGACGAGCAGAGCCACCGTATACCACCTGAGTACGAGACGTCAGCGTTTTTGTGAAACGTATAATTGTCCACCATCAGGAGGGTCTTGCCGTTAACGAGGTTAATGAATCTCGGGCCTGCAATAACAGAAGATCTTGAAATGGGCAGTATCGAAATTGACTCATTATTCACCTTTGCATTATTAAAATATTACTTTGCAAACATGCTTGAGCGCTTCTCAATAACAATTCCAATCAATTATTAGCGGCATAAATTCCTTGGGCTTTTGAGAATGAAACAAACAATAGCATTGTATAAAATATGATTAATATGTACTTTCTTGAATACAATTTGCTTCTCTAAATAACATAATAAGATACTATGTTGATGACTAAATTTTGACGTAGGTGCCATCTTGGGTTTTGCGGTAGTTGGGAGGTTCGTGGTTATGGTAGCCATGCACTCGGAGTACGGATTCGTCGTCTTCGGAGATGACCATGATTGCGTTGCACCGTTTGTTCTTGTTCGACGAGCACTGCCAACGGAAACCACCGCAATACTTCTCGCAAGACTTTTTGTGGAATGTGTATCCACCACTCATTAGCAACCTTTTCCCGTTGAACAGCGTTATGAAGTAGGAGTCTGTAAAAAATTACCGTGTGTACATTTCTCTGCCTACCTCTTCGGGGATAACAAGCGTCATTCATGGTAATTTGTAAATGTTTAGATTTTTTTAGCATCAAATTAAGGTGACAACGCCAATTTTTACATCGATATATATGTACATAAGAAATTACCAACATAGCAATACTCCGCTGAGTTCAGTGAGATTATAAAAAAGATAAAATTTCATAAAAATGTCACGACACGTGTACCCATAAAAAAGCTGTAGAGAACGCAGTTTACGAGAAATATTATGAGTAGGCAAAGGTCAAAGATGACTAAATGTAAAGAATGAGTAAGGTGATAGATGTTGTATAATTTTTTTTAACAATATATTATATGTATTCTAAACTATTTATCATGTAGCCTGATACATTTTTTAAATGTATAAAAAATTACAATGCCAAATCAATCGAAATAGAGTTTATGTTATTGGAGACAAACTCACATTATACTAAGTCCAGTAAGAGAACCGTACGTTCATAATTATATGCACCCAATATATTTATGTGTACATCAGTATATACCCACAAACTCAGTTACATACACAGGGAAGATTTTTCAACATAACTTTGTATAAAAATCCGTATTTTTATTCCTTCCAAAATTCCTTGTATTTCCGTAAATACAAGGAATTTCGCTGTGATTTCCATACAAATGAAAATGGATCATTCGTTATATTTGTTTAAACCAATTTCCCTAATCGGCAAGCCATATAGTTGATTTTAAAAGAAAAATATCCTGTAAGATATTTTCACTTGTAGTACGAATCACATCGAGAAATGTGACAGACAACACGTTCCTTACAAACCCATTGTATTCTTTAAACAAATATAATCCGGGAACAGTTTATACTTGGAGCTAAACATTCGCTTGCAACCAACTTATACTTTAACAATAGTAATACTTGTAATATAACAAAAAAGAGTTCATTGTTAACATTAAGTAGACTGCCTAGTTTGTCGGGTGCCGAGTGCCGAGTCCTAATTCGATCCCCAGCTCGGGGAGAGTATTATTGAGTTTCTATCTTTAAATTCCCACGTCTGCATTTGTACCAGATCCATCTCACAGATTCGCCTCCAATCCCATGTGGGAAGTACAAAACGTGGGAACGCACCAAACTCCTCTGCCTACCCTTTCAGGATGATGTTATGTTATGTTCAAGTCACGTAATGATCAAGTTTGACGTATTCTCCAGTTTTAGTGATTATGTACCGCGACGGATGGTGGTTGTGGTCGAGCTGGGCTTTCACCATCACTCTGTGCTTGGTCATGTGAATGTAGGCCTTGCACTTCCTCGACAGCATGTTGGAGCAGGCGAACCTGGCGCCCCCGTCGCGCAAACTGCAATTCTTACTGTACGTATACCCACGGTGTAACAGCAGAACCGCACCTTTAGGGGTCTTGACGAAGCGCGCTGCAAACATAGTTCAAAATAAGATTTTCATTGCGTTCTTAGAGTACAATTTGAAAAGAGGAAACAATATGACAAGCCAAAGTCAACTATTTTCTCGTACTCAATGTAAAACAGACGATCTATTTTCTAAATATTAGTTGCATACAATTTACATATTAGTTAGATAAATTTACAGCTTAAATTTGTTTTAACATTTGCTAAAAACGAGTATTTGTCGTTTCTAAATGTTTGATTGCCATCATTCTGCAATAAACATTAAATTTATAATACATTCACAATACATGTGAACGATGATTACATTAATATCACCTATCTCTTAGGCTTGATATTATAAATTTAGTTATATAGGTGTTCAACTGTATGTAAAATCTACTCTTATTTTTCACCATCACACTAGGATGAACCTTACAAAATGAAACTTGGCACACGTGTCTGCACATAACAATCATTAAATAAACAAAAAATATTTTCTATGCGTTTATTTTCAGATCATTTTTCAAATAGGCTCAATACAATTCACCACTTATTCCATAGCGGGGCCTAAACGTAACTGGCGAATCGCGTGAATCTGTGTACTGTACTCCTCTGACTATCTCTTAGGAGATTATAGGCGTCATGTTACGTTATTTGTCAAATATTTTTATCATCTCCTGAGCTTTTTTTTTCGGTTGATGTACGAGTACGATATAAAAATATTTCTCTTCCGTCACTGTTTCAATTTACAAGCGTTTGTTTTAATAAAACATGTCTCACTATAACATATCGTCTATTTCGTTTCTTTGAATGTGTAATGAAATAAAAACCAAATTGAGTTAAATCAAAACGATTATATTAATAACACATTAAAGCTTCAAATATAACCCGTTAGAAGCCTTCATGTACTTGATGGGGTCGTGACAATGAGAAAGACAGACCGGATAGAGTTGGTGATTCTTGCTGACATGAATGACGGCTTTGCATCCTTTGCTGAAGGCACTGGAGCAGGTGTATCTGGACCCGCCCGCGCGTATCGGTCCTCGCTTCGAGTACGTGTACTCATCGTAAAGTAGAAGTTTCGCGCCGCTTAGAAGTGTTATGTAGGTGGCTGTAATTTAAGAAGACGGAAATGCATGAAAACAATATGTTACACAAAAAAACCGTGATAATGATCAAACATATTTCGCACATAACATATTTCGAAAATAATAAGACTAGTGAGACGAAAAAAAGATACACGTTATCATCCACATTTCCAGACGGGGTAGGTAGAGATTAAGGATTTCCACTTGCTACGGTCTTGGAAAGACCTCGTTCGCCTCTTCTTCATTTATTAGTCGCCCATATATGCTCGTCTACTGCAGGAGCTTTTAACCTAGCCTTCTTTCAAGTATATCTATACCCCTAGGTGTACTTCTTCCGACTCTACCATTCACACTATAAATCTGCTACGCCTTATAAATCTGTTACGTCCACTGTCATTCATTCTTTCTACGTGACCAAACTATCCAAGCATCTCTTTCTTATTCCTAATCCCCACATCTCTGACACCACATATTTCTCTTATTACATAATTCTTCATTCTCTCTGCTATATGAAAAAAAAAATTGGACTAAAATAACAATCAAAAATAATAACAAGGATATTTGATCAGCGATGTTCTATTGAACCAATCCAGTATTACACTTTAATATATTTTCCAGTTTTCATCAAAACCAATTTGGGGGGCGGGTGTGCGTGGCTGTTTACTGCTGTCACTATCGTGTCATCTTTGTCGACGTGAATATAAGCTTTGCAGTTTTTGCTGAACGCATTCGAACATTTGTACCGTCGGCCACCGGTGCGCGTGGCGCTGCCTCTCGAGTATGTGTAACTATCGTGGTAGAGAAGTCGAGCTCCACTCACGTTGATAAAATTGGCTGAAACGAAACGGTACTTATTCCCATAGTACTTTGTGAAAAACGTACTAAAATACTCGAGTACTGCAGCTCGACAATAATATCAAAAGTATGTAAAAGAAGTTCATAAAACTCATGGAGAATGGACCTTACAGCTGATGGGTAGATACATATTAAACTACAACATATAAATTTAAGGATTAATTTTCATGAGTAAAATATAGTAATTTTTTCGTTGCACTAAATCATCAAATAAATAAACAAAAATCTAATCTTAAAAACCCATATAATATAAATAGGTGTAAAATCAAAGTAATCTTCTAATGAGAATTTGTGCAGTGTTTTAATTTTTCAAACGGATATAACATAAGCGCGATTAATACATAAGTCGTTTGATATATTTTCAATATACACGAAACAAAATCAATAAAAATATGATCACGACTCCAAAAACCAATAAATAATGTATCGTTATAATATCATGTAACTACTATACGAAGTTAAAAATCATAAATTGCATTGAATCAAACATTCATTTATTCATCCACGTCGTCTTAAACTAGATCATCACAGTTTCGTTTCATTCTAATCTTCTTAATCCTTATCGTTGTTGCACTCACACTCACAGCTTAATATATCGACCGTCGAGCGTTCTCATAAATCTGGGTGTCAAGTGGTTATGGTCGAGGACGGCTTGTACTATCACGTTGTTCTTGTCCACATGTATGTGCGCTTTGCACTTCTTGCTGTACGCGTTCGAACAATTGTACCGCAAGCCTCCGTCCCGGATACCGCAGCCTCTGGAGTAAGTGTACCCTTCGTACAGAAGCAGGCGAGTCCCGCGAACTAACGTGATAAAAGTGCCTACAAAAGAAGTCAAGCCGTGGTCATAAACAAGTCATTATTTAACAATATCAAATATTCTATACGACGAACCGCCTAATACTATAGACATTTGAATACACATAATTTTCTATTACATCGCGTGTAGACATTTTTGAAAATATGTGGGTAGGTATATCCTATAAATTAAAAAATCACATACTTTATCTGATCTATTTATTTTAGATCATTATTCAATTTCAATATAGGACGTCAAACAAATTTACATAAAATATATACATGAGTATAGGTTGAGTAGAAGTCCTTTTTTTAATTGAACCAATTAATTTACATCTTTCAAAGAGATTCAAAATTACGGCCGCTAAGTGTATCGGCACAAACAGACATATTAAATGCCTCGAGAAAAGTACACAGAATTAAAAACCTGTTCATTGAGTATTAGAATTAACTTATTTTAAGAATACATCGTTCATTCAACGTAAAAACAATCTTTGGGTTCCCATAAAATTGTATTATTTGTGGACGTGTAGCAATTTTTATAAATGGACAATATGTTAACTGCGGCCGAATTGTTCTAAATTTCTTATAAGAACCCATAAGCTACAATTAGGTCGAAGACATGTGACAATTATAGTCATTGGCATAATCTTAAGTACATGATTACAGTTTGATATACCGTCCGTTCTTCATCTGAGCGAACTTTGGCGGCGAATGGTTGTGTATATCGTCTGCCAGGAGTATTAGGCCATCCTTATTCACGTGCAAATAAGCTTTACAGCCCTTGCTCCAGGTGCTCGAGCAACAGAATCTAGAACCGCCCTCCCTGATGCCGCCAGCTCGACAAAAACTGTTTCCGCCGTACAATAGCAGTCTGGTTCCGCGTATCGTTGTGATGAACGTAGCTGCAATGGCAACGTACATTATTCATTTTAATGCAATAACCAAAATGAGCATAGCAGTGATAGTGGAAGCCTAGTGGTTTGAAATTCGACCTCTCACTCCCGCAGACCGGGTTCAAATCCTAGCGCGCACCTCTTTAAAACGTGCGGCGTAAGTTTTAATATCACTTGCTATAACGGTGAAGGAAAACATCGTGAGGAAACCTGCAGATCTTAGAGTTTAAAAAAAACATGTTCTCTAGGTGTGTGAAGTCTGCCCACGGAGTTAACTTTCGCATTCTGAGAGGACCCATGTTCCAACACTGGAACGATTAAAGCGTCGAAAAAAGAAAAAAAAAGTGTATATTGATATGACACGGCTGATTCTAGGATCCCCCATGAATTAGTTGCGGGCCGAAATCTATGCAGTTCACTTATTTATTTGACAAAAGAAAAAATTAAAATTTGTTGATAAAACATTAAAACATAACTTTGTGGAGGTATTTAAAAATATGTCACATGAAAAGTTAATTTGAGATAGCGAAAAGCAATATGAGTAGGTACCAACCCGTGGAATTTGTTTAGTATGTAGGTATAATGTACAATTTTAGATCATTACAACAATGACACATTAACACATACATATATTACAACAATTATACATTTAAAGCCAGGAAATATCTTTAGCAAATGTCTTTAAAGAAAGTAGAAAAAATACACACCGTTTAAAAAGGATTAATAACAATTTTATTTCATATATTAGGCAAAATCAACAGGACAGAACGAGATAGGTATAATATAATATAAATAATTTAAAAAGGTGCAAACAATCTGTCACCGAAAACCAAAGATCGTAATCTCTATGTACGTGTGGAGGAATGTACGTATGTACAATTTGGTTGTAAAACTATTACCGTTACGCATACATATTACAGGTCATGAAAATAACACCCTTTTTCTAAATCTGGTCGGTTCCCATGATACCGTCTACTTATTCTTTGCGTCTTTTCTTGCTTAATTTGTTCTGTTTTTCTTCGTATAACGCATGCTATTATTTCATATAACATGATCAATAAGCGTTTATGTATAATTTCGATTTAAGTAAATATTGACTGCCTCGTTGGTTGTGTTGGTTACAAGTGCGACTGCCGATCGGGAGGTCCCGAGTCGAACACTACAAAATTTTCTAACTTAGATTTTCTAGTAGTGGTTCGGAGTCTGGATATGTGCCCGATGCATGGCAATAGGCTCACCACCTATTCCATCGTGGGACTTAAAAGTAACTGGTGAAATGTGGTAGTGTTCTACATCCCTCTGCCTACCTCTTCAGGGATGACAGGCGTGATGTTACGTTATAAATGAAATCTAAAAATAGATAACTAATTCTTTATTTAATAATTTAAAAATTATTAAAAATTATAAAAATATAGGTTACCAATAGGATTCCTAACCAAAAAATATGCCCTTAATATCTTTCTATAATGACGATATTAAGAAAATTAAAATTACTAACCTCTATTAGAATGAACTGGGTCAGTATCGCACGGACATTCTTTATTATTAGATTGCATCGCACTAAATATAAAATTCTGTACTATATTTACGTGCTGCATTGCGGCTAACATACTTGGCAAAAGACCTATTCAATATAAAACTTCATACACTTTTTCACTGCATCTGTAAGTTTTCGAAGCAGAGCGATTCTTATGAAAATTCAAATTTCGAATTCGTAATTCAAATACACTAAGTTTATCATAATATCATTCAACAGCTACTATTGATGTCAGAAAACTTAAATTATTAATTAACGGAAGAGATTGGAGGCTTCGATACCGGGGGCATGCGGGTTGGAGATATAGATATTTGGCATTCAATGATCTGTATTAACCCCATAAGGAACATGCCGTAAGCGTATAATAATAAAAAATAAGACCTAAATTATCTAGCCCTAATAGCCCATGTTCATGAAATTCTGAAAAGGTCGCAAAAAAACTGACTTGAATGAAACATTAGTTTTCGTTCAAAATAATGAATTAGTTCACCGCTCACGTTCAGCCGCGGCGACCGAGTGATATAGCTATTCAGGACCCGCGAACGAACTCGCTGACTTGGCGTGTTTAGTTACTACGAAAGTAAATTAATGTTCTATACAACTAGCTTTGAAATGCCTTTATGTATGACTAGTCACGTTTCTATTTAAGTCGAGTGGAGTACCATTTGGCATAAATAAAGAAATCAGAACTATTTTAAAATATTAATTTCCCAAAATGAGACAGATCGTTTTTAACCTCAATTAAGATAACATCATTCCAAGTGATACCGAAGCCCAGTCTATTTTATTGTATAATACTTTAACACAATCCATTACTTTAATTTTTATATGCAATCTTACCTTTTACGTCATCAAGCAAACAAAAGTACAGATTAAAAAAAGTCAGGTATGTTATTTCAAAGTAGTGAGATTTAGTATTTGAGTATGAATTTAAAAATACTAGACTATCGGTAAGAATTGCCAAAAAAAATCTATGAATATTCTACAAGTCACTTGGAAAAAGGAACTTCCTTCATCTTGTCCAAAAGTCTAAAAATGTTAGAACTCCGATCACGTTTATATGCAGTAAGCATTTGCGAGAAGACAGAATCGAAGGATTTGAAAACTCATGCCAAATATTTTCGCTAAATGCTGATACCTATTGAGTCATAATTGAGTTGACCGCAGGGAAATGCTTATTCAATTCTTATACTTATTGAGGAGTGTACTACATTCCCACTTGTCACCTGTTGCGTTTACGTACCACTATGGAATAGATAGTGATATTGCCACACCGGGCACATATTCAGACTCCGAGCCACTACTTGAAAATCTAAGTTAGAAAATTCCAATAGAGCTCGACCCAGGATCTCTAGAAGGGCAGCCACGCTTGCAACCAACGCGATCAACGACGCAGTCATGTATATGTAATTAAACTTATCAGTAAGCCTTTTATCCTTTAACTATTGAATCAACTACTCAGAATGGAGATGGTCGAGGCCATAGTCTCCTACGCTATCATCGAGACTGGTTAAACCAAGGAGAAAAAAATTCATCCCATTACACTTGATCCTCGTTTATGTACTTTGTGAACTGCGACGTATGTAGCCCTATCCGACTATTCTCTGTAGAGTTAGTGCTCTAATGTAATCAATTACGCTAAGTAATTGCTGGCTGCGAGCGCTCTACATGGCTCTACATCACAGTCAGAGCCCTTTAATATCCAAGAGTGACATCTGAATTAATTTTGCAATTTATTAAACGTTCCTGATACACTTGGTTATATTTCCGTTACGCTGGCGGCAAATGTTGTAAGTAAAGATGCATGTCTTAGATATCGCCAAGGTATTCACTCTCAGGCGTATAAGTCTGTCAAGATGTACATACTTGATGGTCAAATTCATGTTGCATGTTGTACATGTTGCAAGCATTGCTGGCCCGAAATACGTGTGACGGCCCTAACTTTTCTTGTTCTACGAGCAAAGCCATGTTCATAAGTGGGACGATGATAACCGTTATATGTTAAGTTAAATAAAAAATCTATTTTTGTTCTCTATTGATCTATAGTATCTATTGATAAACACACTTTCTTCTCAGTACTCAGAAGTTGGAAATGAAACCTCATAATACGCTAGTTGACTAAGCTAATTTTTGTTCAACACCCTTGAGTAACCTTCATCCCCAAATAACCACGAACCTAGCACTATAATGTCGACATAGACTTTGTGCTGTGACAAAGTCAGCACTTTACAAAGAGCCCTCAAACGTAAAGGCGTCACTTTGCAAAAAAAATTGCCTATTTTACTTTATACTGAAAAAATAAAACTGACGTCTTATTAAGTTTTTTCATCTTAACTTTGTTTAAACAGTTTAATGTTTGCTGTTCTTTGTATTGACATCATCAATTTTAATCATAACTACTAATATAATCAAGATGCAGATGCTTGAATATAACATAATAGAAACATTAAATTTAAAATCAACTACCGTTAAAATTGTTGCAGTTTAATACAAAACATTCAAAAATAAAAATATTGTATACGAGTACCCCGTCATACACACATATCAGTTTTTTTATTTCAACGCAAATGCAGTTTAAGGTTTTTTTAAACAAAATTGTCAGTTACTGAATTTAGTCAGTACCGGCCATTGTGCTTTAATTGTTTTATTCCGGCTGTCAGTTTATGACGTCGCATTTCGGATGGTTTTTATCGTTGCCGGGCCTGAATATTTTATCCCCAATTCGGCTAATCGACAGGACAGCCGGACCGAGTGAAACATTTATTTTTAGTATTTAATTTCACATTTGCATTGCGTTAAAACAGATGAAATGTTACCTCGATATCAGAACCGGAGAAATACTAAATATCGTGGAATATTTTAAAAATGTTTTTTTATGCGCAATCGTTTAAGTTGTCACGTGTTTGTGCTTTTATGACAATCGTTTAATATTTCAGATAAGAAATAAATAGATTTCGAATTATTGGTGGGAGGTATGTAATTGGGTGTGATGTAAAAGTCGTGAAAGGATGTAAAAAATCTGGCAAAATATCTCACCGTGATGAAGAAAACTGCTAACTTCACCACCACAAAACAGTTATAAAATAACATTTTATTTAAGATGTACAAGTAATGTGATATTAATATGGTGCTTTTTAGCAGTTAAACAAACTGACGTGGATGGTCGCTGACTCTAAAAAGTTCATTCTTCAAAGGTCTCACCACATATGTATCAACACAACGTGAGTGTCGAACTTGGTCTGCTTCGCACATACGGATACATATGTACATGTATGTACGTGTGAATATTTTTAAATACGTACGTTTTTTTACATAAACGATTGCCTTTATCAATACAATGATCTCATCGAAATTTCACTCGATAAATCTTAACTTTTTTAATTTTATTTGAAATTATTTTCGATTATTTATAAAACAAACGCAATAATTTATATTACGAATCTTCTACTTTAGAGTTTTGCTATTAATCAGCGAAATATAGTGCAATTCTACTCCTAAATTCAGTCCTTGGAAGGTATGAAATCATAAAGCAAGTCATAGACACGCTTGAATTTTATGCAGAAAGTCAAAAGCAAAATACGAACTCTAGATGCATATATTCTTATAACCAAGGGAGATAAATGTAGAGTCTTCGTGCACTGTTTTCAAATATAATACAATTATTATAACAGAATACTCATTAACGCGCGTCGAGGCGCTACATTATGCGCGTAATTGCATCAAGCAGTCACCAGGTATTATATGTACGTCAGTGTGAATTCACGCCACGTCTCTATATAGCGTGCTGGTAGATAGCGTAATGAAGTACGCTTAAAATTAACTTACCCGGAATATGGATAGGCGGCTCTAGTAATAATTTTGAATTTAATTTTCAATTATTATTTACATGTGATTTTGAGTACTATATAATAATATGAAACACGTAATTATTATTATTGTATTGTTACGCTTGGCCCTTATAGTATGGACATAGCGTTGAGTGCCACATACATGTATCTACCCTAACATACCTGAAGTGGTTATATATTGGTCACTCACTCGATACACACACCGGTTGTAGCGACTTCTGACGCCCCGTTTGTCCAATATCTAACCTATTTGGTGAGATTGGTCTTGGTCTCTTTCGACACCTGGCTGCGTTGTACATCGAACGCAATAGTACAAAAAACGTACCATTACGCCCGTACTTCCCTGAATAGACAAGCAGAGGAGGGAACAGTATTGTCACTTTTCACGAATTACGCTCTACGTCCCATAAAATCCCTATTTTGAAGACTTAGGCGTCTCTAAAAAATTCCGCTGAGCTAGATCTTATTAGCCTATTGCCATACAAATTTACAATGTGTTCGAAAATTATTTACCGAATGAATTATTATAAACGCGGCATACAAAAATGTATAGAGTTGCAACAATGATGTGTTCACAAAATATTGTCTGATTTTCTGACAATACATTTAAGATCTGTGAAAACCTAAATGAGATGGTGATGGCAACTTTCAATGCTTAACGTTGCTTTCAGTGACTGATTGTTTCCCACAATGGCAAAAGAATGCCATTGTTCACGCCACTAGTTGTGTTTCTGTTCAGCGCTGAATGGTATTTCTGTTCAGCGTTGAATAGCTTTTCTGTTTCTATCTATTTTTTATGTCAAGACAATGTTCGTAATAATACAAGAGCACTATTTACGATACGTTTCTGTTTATTCGTGAATAGTAAATTACTTCGTCTTCACTATTGTTTATGTGCCTAGAAAATTTGAATTGCATATTATTTTCTTATCAGATTTGTTCATGATTAGATTTTCTAATTATACTGTTTTCTTGTATTCTTACCTACATAATAGTTATTAACAAAACAATTATTTTAAGCTGCTTTAATATCAAAGTAGCAAAGAGTGTTAGTTGACAAGCGAAGAAAGGTAATATCTGTATCTGTATTTTATTTTTGGCCAGAAAATCGAGTCAGAAGAACCAAAAAAACCCAGTAAGGTAAATTATACGCAATAAGTATGGTTCACGCGACAATGAGTCAGCGAACCGCCTTGTTCGCGACACAAGAGTGAATCATTAAATCACCCCTACGCACGGTCTAGACGATTAGGGGTTCGTTCGTACGGTCCGAGAAAGGTAGCGTGAATTGCACTGCATCAGGGCATATGCAAAGGGCACATTAAATTTTAAACGTTTTGCTCTATCTTTGTAACTAACACCTACATGAGTTAAACAAAAATTCAAGAAGTGGTTGCATAAATTGGACACTACTATCCCCAGTACGTTATCGTTATATATTTCAATAACTAACTACAACTAATATGTTTAGTAAACCGATTAAAGTATGTTTGTCAAGCTCAGGACGTACTGTATGTTCCTCATTTGCCTTCATTCTTCGTAACATAATACCTGCAATCCCCGAAGAGGTAGGCAAAGAAATATACTACAATCCCAAGTTTTATCGGTTACGTTTACGTCTCACTATGGAATAGGTGATGAGCATATTGCCATACACCGGGCACATACGCTCCGAGCCACTAATAGAAAATTTAAATTTGAGAAGTCTATATAATACCATTTACCTTATTGAAGATAAGAAATCTTATTCATATTGAGCTTTCCGTTCTTGAAGCTCTCTCTTCAGTTTCCACTTCTAAAAATATGTTATTATATGTATATTTAAAATTTGTGAATTGTATATTTATCAAAGCGAATAACCAAAATATCCAAGAAATAGTATTTGATATTTGATTTTATTTGATCAATAAGCGAAATAAGAATTTCATAGTTTCGTATTGTACGATCTAGAATTTGGAAGATTAAAGGGTAGTTTTAAAGGACTAAATTATATCCCAAAACCTCAATGAGCACCGAATAATAGATCTAAGATGGCGCGATTTGCGAGTAATATGCAATTCGAATTCGACATTTAAATGTAACTCAGGAATGAACTGTAAACATTAAATTATTATTACTTTCGATGATTTGATTCGTGAATTGAATTCGTGAATCGGCAATTAATGACATAATTGTTCTTCATAAAATCTAGAAGTAGACGTTTCGAGCAGAAAAATCATAAAGATAAACCTGAGGCTAGAATCTATCCAACATTAAAATACTTTAGATAAATATATGTAGTTAATTAATATTAAACTAAAAATACTTTCTTTGACATTTAAAAACCAAACGTACTTTCTTATTAATATTATAGTACTTTGTGTTAAAATGGAAGTTCTCAATTTAATCGAACAATCTGCGTATCAATCTTTGCCTCCAATTAAATAATAAAACAAGTGTGTAATTTTACGAAATGGAATATCGTATGTCGTATGGCAGTGAGTCAGTCAATGAAATATGCATCGCAATTAATTACTGCTTCTACCCCAACTAGCACTACCCCATGCCCCTACGAATGGTAATACCCATATTCTACAGGGATTTGTGGCAACTCTGCTATAATATTATTAAATGGGCAAATTGATTCATTTAATACACAAAGTAAGAAGTAAATGTAAATATATAATAAAAATAGTGATATATTTTGATTTACAATGTCATTTAACTTCACATTTTTTTAATTATATTAGTAAAATTTGACCCGAGGAGATTTCTTAAAGACAAAAGGAATTGTATTTTACAATAAAATTGGAATACGCTTTTTAAAATATAAATAATAGGATCAAAAGTAAGTATACGAAACGTAGACAGACATAAATAATACTAAACATTAGACTACGTTAATATTATACTAAATACAAATTCAATTCATACCTGTTTATGAATCATTTAATTTATTTAACAAGATACAAGACACAAGAGTTGGACACATTAAATTAATGGCATTAGAAAATGTATTCAAGTACAAATAAATTCATGTACAAATAAACAATTTGTTCGACGAATCAGGTCGACCCGGTACAACGGCTGCAACAAATCAAATAAACACGAAGAGAATCAGAGTGCAATGATTCGACAAACGGAATTGTCGGTTACAGTGAAATAGCCATGAATCAGCGTTCACCATTTGTGTGATCGATATTGGTGTCTAGACAAATAAACCAACGCCGGTTATTCACGCCCTCGATCTCTCTGCACTCGTGTCTAAGGTACACTTTAATGCATACAAACGGCAAACTTACCTGTGAATAGAACATTCGAGATTGAATCGTTGCATGTATATATGCGAATTGATAGCATACTAATAATAATTGTACTTATTCGAATGGTAAGTCGATAACCAGCCACGAGGTATCACCACGCCTGTAATCCCCGAAGAGGTAGTACTCTTCCATGTATAATATACATATTTAATATTAATAATACTATAACAAATAAACAATTTACAAATTGATATTAATCTAACTTCGTTGTAATTTACGGGGACTTTACGGGGAAGGTAGAAAATAAATAAAATAAATAAATATCCCGGGACATTTCCACACGCGGCCATCTGATCACACGTGGTATGGTAAGATGGCTGATAAACTACATATCTACATGTAAATATATACTTAAATAGATTTTTTTTTACACGCAGACAAAGAACAAATACTTGTGCTCATTACACAAATATTTATTCTGGGTGGGAATCGAACCCACGACCCCCGGCGCAACAGTCAGGTTCACTAACCACTGCACCAACGGGCCTGTGGCCAACACCGAGTGTTAAATATTTCTACTGTTACAGACCTGATGGGATTGATTCAACAAACATCAATCTCTCCATACACGTAATGGGCCCGTGTAAGAATAAAAGTGAAATGAATCACACAAAGAAATATAGTTGAGTCATTCGTCGTTTGTACTGTTGATCAATATTGGCGTCTAGACGAACGAGCGATACTAACCCACTGCGCCCTCGACCCTCCACGTTAAGGAATTATTCACGAAATAATTTTCTAGAAGGCATTTGCTATATAGAATTGTTATTTATGTAGACTGACAGTTTTTGTGCCAGGTACGTTTACTTAATTCAATTTTAGTTTCGCTCGTGAATTTCTCATGTTGAAGGAGTGGTGTGAGTACTTGTGTTAATGAAATCTTGTTTAAGTTTCATTCATATTTTTTATTATAAACATCATCAGCCTAATGAAGTCCACTGCTGGAGATAGGTCTCCCCTGAAGGCCCATAACCCCCACGCTGGGTATACGGGTTGCGGATCGCATTGCATAGCTTCTCGCACCGCCTACATTTACGAGCATAAACAATCGATTTATAAGATATCATTTTCACACATGTCAGTTTGTATGATCTTTATTTGTACCTTTAAACAAATATCCAATCATAATTACAAAAAGAATAGAAAAGATCTGTATTTTTTGTGGTACTAGAAAGTGAACTGTTATAACATATATGTATTTTGAAACCTAGCACTCTAAGCCACAGTCAGTAACGTAAAGTTAAAAAATTAAGGCATAAGACCAATGCGATATTTTTTTATGTAAGTTGCCAAATATTTTTAATTTTACAAATTTCGCGTATTTAAAATCCATAATAAAAAAATTTATTTTATCACCGCGACAGGTCCCTTACGGGGTAGATAGAGAACACCGATTGATAAATTATGCTTACACATCTGATGCGCTTCTTCTTACAAATATAAAAATATTCTTTAGCAAAAACAGAAATTACATCAAACTATAGCAATTTTATCGTATATATTTACAAATAAACATACAATATAATTCAGTAGTCGACGTCCAAACGAGCACCGGTTTCACTATACGCCGCTCGCCCGCCCAGTTAATCATCCGCACTAACAAATGCGCGTGGATAGCTAATCATTTAGCTCAACGGCCCTCGTTACCCAAACGAGCTATCCCTTTCCCCACTTTCCGCCACACACGGGATAATATCAAATAGCACATAATAGCAACGTTAACTAAATAACGGCTATTTATAGCACTTTTCGCGCAATGCTATCGATTTGTTCAACTCTCGCAACGCGGAGCGATGTGTTGCTAGATTGAACTGGTTTTAACTGGATTTATTAGCAACTTAAATGTATGCGGGATATAGGTAGTGCAAGTTATTTATTTAAATTACTTGTTAATTAATTATTCGAAGTTGCTCCACTTTGCCAACATATTGTAAAAAAAATTAATGAGGAATTTGTTTAGCGGTTAGATGCATATTCGAAATGATATAATATTAATAAAGATTTCTAAATTACTTTCAATAGTCTCCTAGGTTATATTCTAGATGAGCTCCTTAAACAGGTTGTACGAATTGTTTGCTATATGGATTGATCATAAACATGTTTACGGAACCCTATATTAATAGAACTGCAAGAACTAGCAATAGAACAAAATTTCATTGAATCTCAACGTCTAAAAAGTGCTTCAATAAATATTTTTAATTAATTCGCATACTACTACATTGAACACAATACATGTTTAATCACAGCTATAGAAAGAAATTTAGATTAGATTTGAATATGAAAAGCAATAGTGTAAATGAATGAAGGGGAATAGATTGAGCAATTAGTGTCGGTCCGGGCGTGGGAGATGTGTGTCCAGAGAGAAATAGAGCAAGACTAATGTGCAATATACGCGCGATGAAAAACGGATAGAAGGATCTCACTAACAATATTCATCCGGATTTATTATTTAGTATAGAACGCTATACGCTATAAAATTGTTATAAATATCCACTTACCTCATCTAAAACATGGTAAAGACTCGAACTTAAATAGGTTAATAATACTACTACGCTTTTATGAATAAAAATGATTAAGATCTTGTATCCATTGCAACACAAAATTTAATTACTAAAAGAATGAGGTAAAAGTATTGTAAAATTATAGTTCTCGCAACACAAAAATATTCAGTTAAAATAAAAGTTAGACTACGAGAATTAACTAAATCACATCAATAACATAGCTCAATACACTATGAAGAATTTATTTGTTACCTGTTGTAAATAAAAACCGCATTATAAAATACTAGTAAAAAAATAAAGGATCGAAAATTTTATGACAAGAGCGTAATTCTACACGCCAGCATGACAATGACAATTATTTTAACGAAACACGCCGTTCCCCTATTGAATACTATGACCGAACATGTTTTGTATTAAAGTGTTGCCAGAAACAATTATTACCGAAATTTCGGGGAAGTCAGCATAAATTAAATTATTTTAAATATTAACAAGTATTTTCTGAAACGCGTTGGCTGTAATAAAATGAGGGTATTTATCGGCTGTAGTGAGGGCAGATATGCAAGCTTAAAAATGATATAAATTTAATAAATTGTATGTAACAAAGCTCTTATTAAATCACAAAATAAACTTCTTTACCGGCGACGTGTGAAACTCATATCTAGTTTAGGAGAATAATATGTTATGAATATAAACCATATATGTTTAAACCATCATTTTCCGTTGAGCAAACTTTTCGTAAACGTGAGAAGTAAACGTATGAAATTTTAAGTCTTAAAGTTATGAGAAGCCGTAACAAGATTGAGCTGTGGCGTTCTGACTTAAGTGAGAATGTTTTTAAGAAGGTTCTGGAATGATAAGTACGCACAAAGTTCCACATTACTGCTTACCTGCTTACAAATGTATTTATTCATTTGTTAAATCACAATTGTATAATTAAAAGGGTACCTAATGCTAATTAAATGGGTGTTAAAACCATGTCTACGGTTACTAAGGCACAGTATGTTACTGTTAACAATAACCAGTAACAACTGGTTATAGGTACTAGTTAAAGTATCTACAAATTATAGAACTAAATTGAATTATTCAATTCAAATGCACATATTTTATTCGTACATACAAAAGAGCGGTTGGAAAACGTTTTACAAAAACCAAATTTGATACGCAAGCTTTCGTATGCAAGGTTTGTAAAGCTGACCAGCTAAATCAATCACCGCGCGGAATCCAATCACATGGCCATTCAGTTTTCTATAGCTAAAAGTACGGAATAGAAACGCATATTGCAAGGGAAATGTCCTATCTACATCATGACGGGTGAATGATTGAAACTATGAGCGTAGCGCGTAGAACTACGGCGCGGCGGAACGGCGCACGTAGCACGTAGGACTACGGCGGACCGGCTAACGTAGTGCATGGAATTATTGTGGAATAGTCTCGTAGTTCTATATGTACACTGTGCGAATCTGAAAAATTCTACAGAATAATGGTAGTTTATATGTACTCGTAATTGATGGATTCTTCTTTCCCAGACATAAATTTTATTTTATTAAATGCCTTGTTTGGACTTTTTGTTTAAAAATAACAAAAAAATGAAAACGAACTAATTACATCGACACATTATGTTTATCAAATAAACTCTTGAAATTTGCGTCGTTGAATATTCAATGTCTTTGTGTAAACAAGAAAATAAAATGATAACTTTTCTATTATTATATATGTACATACTATTTGTATTAAACATAATTTTGAAAGAAAAGCAATTTTGTATAAGAAGGCGTTAGAAACCAAATTACATTGTCAAATATATGGTAAAACTTAACCTATACGACTGGCTAATGTGAGTACTGAACGCAAAATTCAATCAAAAAATATTTTGCCCACGCCACGGTCTCGACGGCGAATGATTGAAAACTACCGCGGACTACGGTGATTGAAGCCTCCGCAATATTGCTTCGGCAACGCTTCGCCGGAAACATGGGAGAGCTGCTAGGAAAATGTTGTCTTCCTTTTTTCATTTTATCATCAAACGACGTTGAGAGACAGAAATAATTATTGCGAACAAAATGAAGGTTTATTACATGGTTCATTCTACTTAAAATGTATATTATAGGTAGTATTTTTTAAATTCAAGTTCAAATTCTTTATTGAGTGTATAAGTCATTACAAATAGTAAACCATTATTGAAGCTACCTAGTAAGTTTAAATTAATATACAGTTGTGGCAATCGGCTCCACTCACTCTAAATGTTCAGAATATAAACTACATGGTTATTTTTTAAGTTATAATAAGTAATAATCGAGATACCTTTCGAATGATAATAATAATCATGATTATTATTACATCTCCACACCAGGTTCTTTATGTGGTAGGCATGAACATCGAGGGTCAAGTATTTTTAGCTTGACACATCTGACTTGCTTGCCTCGCCCTTAGATTAAAATGTCTTTTATCTGGCAAATAAAAAAATATTGATTGATAGACACACAATCGAAGTTATACGGCTAAATATAATATAATATAAAACAGATTAATTCACAACTTCTTAATACCGCCGCACGATATCAATTCTGTAATCTCTTTCCTTGCAGCTGAACCAGTAAATCGATCGCTACACGCAAAATCCTATCACGGAATACGACAGGAACATGTACTTCGGAAAAACGTCCTATCTAAATCAGGTTTACGACAGCGAATGATTGAAAACTGCATTGATTGGATACTCCGCAATATTGCACGGCCGCCGTTTCGCCGACGCGTTAGTGGCTGTGCGGAAATTGTAAAATTTGTTTTCCTTCGTTTTATTAATAGGACGACGATGAATCTAAATACAAAGGCCAAGGGAAATGGAAATTTTTGTATAACAATACTATTTCTTATAGATTTTCTTTGTTTTTCTGAGATAATATACCGATTAACAACCGAAAACACTATGCCTGCGTTTTCCTAAAGGGGTAGTCAGAGGAGTGGATTAGTGTACAAATCCAGATCAGAGATTAAAGTGTTTTATATACAACAGAAAGTATAAAGTTGAAGTACAGTGATTCGATATATCTATGCAATTTTTTAAAATAGTAATCGGTAAGTAAGATAAAAAGGAAAATAGAGGAATTAAGGAGATGAAACTGTAAATTCTGTGCATATTGAAGTCGGCGCAAACTTTTGTGACGCGAGAGGTAGACGTGTGAAATTTTTAACGGCCGAACTTTCCAGAGCCGTCGACAATATTTAAGTTGCGGTGCTCAAAGTTCGACAACAAACTACGAGTATACAAGTAGATGGCGAGGTTTATGTAAATTTATAAGTACGAAGTACCTCAAACAGACGAACTTTGGAATGTTTGCTCCGTCACTTGGGCTGCGATTGCAATTATTTGTCATTATTATTATTACACTATTGGAAACGCCTACGTCCAGCGGTGAACGGAAACGAACTGAGAATTATGATAACCATACTATTATGCCAGGTCCCTCACTGGGTAGACAGAGAGTACCAAATCCCAAATATCTCTACTATCAAAAACATACTTAAATTCAATCAAATATACATATTTGAAATGGAACCCTAAAAGGAATTCCAATATAACACAGGCTTCGAAAACTTTTCATAATGTTATAGCTTTGAAATATTTTAATTGACGACGTGAATGGTGTCTCCAACAAGTACCTATTCGAATTCCTATTGGAGAGTCGACGTGTTTCAGAAAGTTCTGGAGTTAATTTGCATTGTACATCGCCCATCGAGAAATTTCATATTAGAAATTGAACTATTCATTTTCCAACGCAATTTAATCTCCACCGACTCGAACTGAATGACTCTATTCACAAGCAAAATTGAAAAAGAACGAATCATAAAATTCAATATACAGTTATTCCATTAACATTTCCATTTCAGTTATTAGAATCAAAATTAAAGTCAATTTTATTATCATAATGGCTACGTAAAAATGTAATATTTACATCATATTTTTCTTTATTTACTAATTGAAAATTCGATTTTTCCTCATTATGCTTTTTAGGTTGTATAGGTGTACAACATAACGAATATTTTTCACCGTATCGTGTTGAAAGCAATAAACGCCGCTGTATTTGAAGTATTTATAAACCGAAATATCAATATTGTTTTATATGTAGGTATTTAGGAACCGTGAAGCTCCCGTGCACATGAACAGCTCCCATACCTTATGATTAATCAATGCGAAATAATACTTCATTTATTCTAAATTACTACTCTCCTCGGCCTGCCTATTCGGGGATTACAAGCGTGACTTTACATAAATTATTGCATGATATTTAACAATATTAATATGGTATCATGAACTAGATCAATTATTAGCTGGAAAACATGGAATTTATAGCGACCAGTGATTCATGCCGATCAATAGTTTTAACTTCAGCGTTCGCGTGACGACTGGCGGCAGCTTAGTTACGAAACCACTTTGCCTTTTGTACGCTCGCGGTGGACGCTATGTAATCTTTATGATCACATAGTGTCCGACACGATCGATTGAAACGTTTAAATTATTTGAACGTAAATTGACGAAATTCAACTCGGACGTTACGTAAACATGGACGTTAGATTAAGTACGTAACATCGCGGCTGCAATCCCCGAAGACGTACACTCTCACGCTTCACCAGTTACGTTGACGTTCCACTATAGTATAGTGGTGAGATTATTCACATACAACGAGCACGTTTTCAGACTTCGAGTCACAACTGGAATATCTAAATTAGAAAAATCTAGTAGGAACTAATCCAATTTAAACCTACGATCATGACCTCCCGATCGGCAATCACGTTTGCAACCGACACGAGCAACGAGGCAGTTAAATTAAGAATGTTAAATTGCTATCAGAAACACTGGGTGACAGTCGGCTTATTGTTATTGGACATTGAAAAAGGAGTTGGAGGGCCAGGCTCCACGTCATAGAGTTTAATTACATTACAATTACCAGTGTACAGATTTAACTACTTTTTTTTATACTAGTGGCTACAATCTAGCTTAACGGAAAGTTAATGCATGGTCAAGATGTGGCATTTCTCGGTCAAGAGGGAATATTCATTCTTGCTTCAAAGGAATCTTATTTAACGCTTTCATGGAACATAGACGATAACAGGGTATTGCAAACTACAGGTGTTAACATGAGCAATGGATGCGAGTCACTAAATATGAGTCGTTGGTACTAGAACTACACTGGACTTGGGTTGCAACTATTATACAAAATATTTTTCTTTTTAAAAAAACTTCTCATTTATACTTGTTTACTTCCAAGTAATACTAAATACCGGAAAACGGAAATCTTATCATTATTGTTACCGTAAGCAGTAATTTTAAATCATAACCAATAACTACATTATTGTTTCCACTTTTCTCAGATTGCTGCAAAATTGAGGAGTTTTGTGATATCGGCGCCGCTTCGGTCCGATATCCTCGGAACTAAGTTTTATTCAAAATGGCAATTGCATAAAATATCGTACTACACTTCGTAGTGGAAGTTTTCATTCGTAACTCGAAAAGTTTTATTACCCATAGAAATGAACGGAACACAATTTGTAGTGTACTCGTATAAACTTTACAGATCAAAGTCTTTATAGTAAATTGTTGGTCAGAAAATAAAAGTTATTTACAGGTGTGGTCGGTTTGAGAAACATTATTATTTTCACGTCGTCACGGCAGAGAGCACAAAAATGGTAGATAATATTTCCAACGTTAAAGACATGATATTTATATGTATATTTTCTTCCGCTTTCATCACTCTCTTCATACACGAAGCCAGTCACGTTTCACGAAAAGAGGCACGAGCTTCATTTTATATATTTGTTTATTAATCTCATTATAGAGAATAAAATTTTGTATCATAAAAAGTAACGCGCATACATTGAACTAACTTGAAACATAAAACTTGTGTAATGTTGACGGATAAAACAGTACTTAAACTGAACTATAAACGTGGATATAAACAAAACACTATGGTATGTGCACAGAAACTAACATCTCACAGAGACACACCAGTAATTGGGGTAAAAGCATAGCACAGCTCTGGCCACACTACACAACGCTCGTAAAAGCGGTGATATAGTGATATGTTGTGGGAATGACAGAGCAAGATGTAATGAGTTCATCTTTCCCGTTGTATAAATTTATCCTCTTGTATACCAACTATTGTATATTACAGAAAATACCAACCCCGCTTCGAGGCAGGCATTTTCAATTCCTCCAAATCGTCATCAATAACTTATAGCCTTTTATAATTCCGCTATTGAACGCTGATCTGGTATCAGAAAGGGCTTTAAAGGCATAATTAGCCACGCTGTCCATGTACGGGTTGGTAAATTTTGCACCTTTTAGAGAACATCTGATATTTATAAAATATTACTTAATGCTGTGTTATCAAACATTCCTCATTTGCCTGTCTAAGTTCACTTCTGAAAAGGTTCTGTCCAGAGACCTCACGCTGAGGCTCGTTCGGGATCGCGGAAAACAGGTTCTTGCATCGCCTACGCTGCTATCCGTAGACGACCAGGGCATTGATCCGAGTCTAAATTGACTTAATAAAATATTATTATCAAACAGATTTTCGTTGTTCCAATAATATTTAATATCATTCTTCAAATAACATAAAACTCAAGGCTAACATCATTACTTACAGATATGCAAATAGCGAAAGATTGAAAACCCCACGAGTAAAAGTTAAAAGCACTCCTCTATCATAAAACCACATGAGCTGCGTAGATAAGTGCTTCCAATAAATAAAAGGAAACAGAAAACAACTAGCTGTCGATTGAGACAAATTTGGTACATTTACCCGACAGCGCGGATCGTAGGAAATAAGGTGAACGTCCCAATCGCGTGCTCCGTGCCCATCGACTCATTTATCTGTCACGAAGAGAATAATATGCTACGTATTGACAATTACTGTACCTATTCCGGTTATATTTATTTCTATTAAGTGCTATGGATTCGCGAGACAGGTAATAAATAGATAACCGGTTATTAAGAGAGCTTAAAATTTAAACGCTTACGATTTATAGGTACGAGTATGTCACACCTACTCATACTTTTGTTACTGCATCGTTAGCGTAGTGGTTGCGAGCGCGACTGCCGATCGTGAGCTCTTGAGTTTGAATCCCGAGTCGGATACCATTGAAATTTTCTTACTAAAAATTTCTAGTAGTCGCTCGAAGACTGGATTTGTGCCCGGTGTATGGCAATAAGGTCACTGCTTATGCCATAGTGGAACGTAAACATAACTGGTGTATCGTGGGAATATACTGTTTTCTCCTGGCTACCTGTCCAGGGAATACAGGTGTGATGTTACGATTTAATGTTACGCTTACTTCTTATAGGATTTGGCAGGGACTAAAGATTGTTGCCCGCTATGGTCTTGGTAAATTTCTTTCCTCTCTTCTACGTTCATTAAAATCGTATACTGGCTCATCTGTCAAACTTTATTCATCAGTCAACCATTTAATTATTGTTATAAATTCCTTGTTTCTTTTATCAAAAATAGCTAAACATTACATTACGAATCGTTACAATAAGAAGACGACCTCAACAAAGACCAAGCTCTTGTAATAAGTTGAAGTACTATCTTCATTATGAAATGTGCCCTTGTCACAAAAACAATTTTGCCAAAAAAAATAAGTAGCGTATTCTATTATAAATATTATATTTAAATAAGAAACTTAATTAAGTCTCATACAATTACTTATTTATAAAGACGTTTAATGAATAAAGAGACAAGTATATTGCGAGATGAGAACACGAGAGACATCAAAGGAACGATGTTATGTTTAATCAAGATATAACATATAATATGACGTAGTACCGACGTTAATTTGAGACGCAATTATGAGAATAATTTTGTTATGTACGCTTTTGCTTACTGTTATTATTCGCGTCGTGTTGTCTGCGAATCCACGCTTGGCCAGCGTGGCGGAGTAACGACATTACTGCTCTCATCCTGATAGAGGACTCGTGGAATAAGGGGTGATGTTGCTGATGATATGGTGATGGTGATGATAATAATTGTTAGCGAAGTATTTACAGACAGTATTTTTATTGAAGCTTCAAATGGCCAAGCGCTATTCGCAGACACTGGTCTGAACGAACTTCTGGATAGGCGCCTGTAAGTAGATCAAATAAGGACAAAATACGAGTTAATTATATGAGCTGTCTCAAGGAATAATTTGGAATGGCACATATCAGCCTTTCGTTCTTACTGTAAGGAATTTAGAAAATGGTGACTTAATTTGAAGACATTGAGAAGGGGATGGATGATTGAAAAAACTTTTACGTTGTTACTCAGTTACAGAAAGCCACGTTTACGAAAATGTTTGAAAAATTGTTCTATAAGGCCTGTAGAGTATGCCAGCCCAGACGTGGCCAGCGCGGCAAGACGACAACCTTAACTCCGTAATTCTGAGAAGAGACCCGCGTTCCAATAATGTACTGATGAAGAAAGTCGGTAAAAAACTTAATATGTATTATCCACCAATATACTGTTTACTTTATTATGCAATAAGTCATATAGAATAATCTAGAAGTATGCTGAATACCAATAAATACCGCGTGGGCGCGGCCAGTACGTTCCGGCCCTGAAGCCTACGCCCTTCCGAAGGTAAACCCCGCGCTAGTCACGCAACATTTGCGCTCAATTCGCCTTATCTAAGGGTGCGTTTATAGCGCTGGTGATTGCCGAGGGTGCGTTTATAGCGATGATGATGCAGCGTTCATAGCAGTTGTTATGTGGGCCCGTCTTATCTGTACGTTTTAACCCAATATCTGGCTGCCAGTGATCGTCCAAATATATTACATATAACCACCACACGCCTTACGATTCATATAAAAAACGTAATATCAGACATGTAATCCCTGAGGAGATAGTCAGAGGCGTGTAATACACTCCCAAGTGTTACCAGTTACACTTCATATATTATTTTCCATTGGCTATTTCCCAGGGTACAGACGCAAACTTACACATTCACCGTTAGTTACAAACGGTCGTTATTGCCGCGCGCGCCCATAAGTGTTTGTTGTGTTGTAGCATGCTGATTGCAAATGCGAATCAGAATAAAGTACAGAAATTACTAAACAAGTCAAGAAGAACAAGTCAGGAACATGATTTTAAAACTTTCAAATCTCTAATTATATAGAATTATAAATGTAAAGATCCGGTTCTATTTAAATATATTTAACGGTTGACAGTTCCGTTTGCTCGCTTCTTCATATCGTTTTTTAAAAAGGTATCGTGTAGGTAATTTACTTTAGTCGTACGCCAGTCCGGTCGTTCAGATGCGCTAGTATGAACAAAGCTTTACAAATGTTTCTCTTCATATCTACTTAAGTACTACTGCAATAGCTTTAATCTGATTAATGTTAGCTCATGAAGAAGTTATGTAGTAGCAACAATCACAGTCTATGTTGCTCTTGTTATTGTGATGTAGGTAGACATCTTGTTCACATAGCTAAATTATCCCCAACCCGAATGCCGATTATGGGCTTTACGCCTTAAGGAAGGCCTGTGTCCAGCAGTGGACTCCAATAGGCTGATGATGATGAGGGAAATTAAATAACTATTTTGAGCTAATTTTTGTATAAATAACGCATAATATGCATCCAGTGAATGAATGAAAGAATTTACGAATAAGCGAATAAATAAATAAACGAATGAACAACCAAATGAACGAATGAGTTGATAAATAGGTACATAGGTTAGCAATTAAACGTAAAATTTGAAATAGGTAGGCTTTAATGGGTTTTTTTCTGAAAAGGTTTACCATGGCATCGAATATCACTATTGCATATCAATATCAATATTGCTCCCAGCAACTAGCGAAGGCTTTGATATAATTAAAAACCACAGGGTGTAAGTTTATTTTGTTACAACACTTTTTTTTACTTTTTAAATCGGGTCAATTCATATCAAATTATGTTTATAAATAAAATTGCACGAAAGACTCCTTCAGGCAAGACAGCAGGGTTGTTTATTTGAACTTTACAAAAAAACCAGACTCTGCAAGACAAAGTCTCTTTGGTCTTTTGTCTTAGTCAATATTACATATATCTTAAATGCAATTGTTTTAACTGTCTTTTCTTTTAGATGTAGAACGACTACGACATAAGGAGCGAGAATTTTTTTTCTCAGTGGATCCTATTTTAACGCGCTAATTGATCACAATTCCCGCCCCAGAGTTCCATGAAATCATTGGTAAATTGAAATAAAAAAATAATTAATACATTTTAAAAATAAAACTAGGGATAAAACTCCAATAAAGTTAAACATTTCAAAATCTGACATTTCGCCTCAATCTCGGAACCCTACAATAATGTCATTTTAACATGACAGAATGAAGAATTACAATTCGTTATGTGGAAAATGCTTTGTCATTTCATAAAATGAACATTAATTTTGCTTCAATATTAAAATGCCTCATTGCTAAATCGACGTATATTGGCGCTGAATTCAATCTGATGCTCGCCAGTTAACCGTGAACCATGCGCAATGATATTTGCGCATTACTAAATGGGCAGTTAAAAATCTACGAAACTGCTATGCGTGTATGATGATAGAGATGAATGTAAGAGACACAAGTCAGGTCCGTAAGGATAGAAATATTTGGCTTACCATGCTCTCTGCCTACCCCGTAACCTAGCATAACTATATAATAAACCCGGGTCTGCTTGAGAACATCTTAACAAGGGATAAGTAGAACCCATATACAAAACTTCGTATTTAATAGGTGCCTTCTCTTACTGTACTAAACCATAAAATATTAATAATATCAGCGATACGCAACTCTGTTAGCATGACCGGATCTGTCACCGAGACTGAAAAGAATAGGCATCTAGTGATCTCACTACTGGTTGACGATACATGCACATATGTAGATATGAGGAACATTTATCGGGGAAATACGGCCGAGCGAGCACACATTGTGCTCCCGACGAAAATCTATCCATATGATGAATGACCGCTATTGACTGAACGGTACCGTGTAGGTTCGATTTTCTTTGCTACGTGACACCTCTTCATCGGCCGACATTTGCCCTTCTGGAATGTTCGCTTACGGAATTTTTCCGCGTCACGTGCAAAGGTAGGTGCAACATGGGTAAGGTATCGCCGTTAAATTTTCTATTACAATGTTTTTGTGATCTTTCTTAATGCTTAAAGACAATGTATTGGAGGAGAATTTATGGAAGAAATATAAGCAATACGTGGCTGGCTGTATTGAATTTAACTCATTAGTTGATGCCGTTATACTCATATAACAGCTATGTATTTAAAGATTGACAAATATACCTTTATCACCGAATGTATTTCCGCATGAACTGTTGTATAGCGCTTCGTTTTACGGTTTTAATTCCACGGTAATTAGGTCAAGCGATTGCCGGTAAGCTACGGCTTCGTAATTGCACGAAAATAATGACGTCATCAGCATCAATTTATTCACTCGTACTACTTAATTACACGTTTTCACATGACAGTTTTCTCGTTATTATTATTTGCAGGACTTTCGTTATTATATGGTCAAGCTAGCGGCAAATATCTTTATGCTTACGAATCTGTCTTTCGGCTTCTTTTCTTTTTAGAATTTAATTTAAACGTAACAATAATACAAAAACCACCTTCTTAGATACAGTTTAAGAAGCTAATGAGGAAGAGAATTGGCATTTAAATAAATTAATGCCAAAACAAAAGACATTAAGATTCTACACATAACTTCTTGCCTCAGACTAGACGACTTTATGGCAGTCTTATGGACTAACTGCTTAACATGCCTTAACAAGTACGAAAATGCTTATTGTAATGTGCCATTAGCTATGGCTGCTAATTTTATGGGTGGCAGTCGAGTGAAGCCAGCAAGTTCTCGTCTATGGTGATTTGCATCACAGTTCTGCGGTGCGTTTCTTTCCGCCTTTGTGTGATAAGAATTATTTTATTATAAAATCGTCAAGAACACATTTCGTTTCATGAATATTCGTTTCATATTTTTTTACACGTTCAGTTTAAAAGACTAAACTGTGCCGCGTTCTTCGCTATTCTAGAAATTTCACGTATTTCAAGCGAAAAAATAGTAGATTCTCTAGAATTCAGAAAGTTTACGTGAAGTTTCCGTGAAATAACTTTCCTGGAAGATTTATGTTTAGTCGTAAAAGCGTTTTTGGTTGAATTAGCTTTCAAGTTATATGAATAACTGCGGAACTTGCGGAGCGTTATTATGGTTTCATTCCAAACAGAAGAAAAACAGAAATGTCCCCGCGGCGTGTTTTCGTTGTCATAAAAATTGCACTTTAACCCGGAAATACAAGAGATAAAGATTACTTTAACCGCATCAATAGCTACGTATGCGTATTATAAGTTGATATATGACAGTCATCTTTTGGCTTAATAGACTTGAAAGATTCTTTTCTTTAATAATTCCATATAAATTGACTTCTAAGCGATTTTAGCTTTGATTTTTATCATCTACAAATCGAGTTTAAAGAAGTAAAACATAGGAACGATAAAACTTGAAGCAAAATGGGAGAGCTGCAGAAAAAGAAAAATACGAGTTTGCGAGGGGTTTTCTTTTCATTTCGTTTCCACGGTTAGCTTTACGCCAATATCCCGATCTGAAGCACGCTAGCTGTTTCAGTGTTCAACGTTTATTACACGAATACTAATAAATATAGAAACTCAAGAGTTTGCTCCAGGAACGGCTTAGAAGTTTTTAGCTGGAGATTTTATAAATAAAGCTGGTATTATATGGATTTTCTATTAAATTCCATTTGGCTAGCGTAGCAGCCTTTAATTTTTCTTATTCTCAGAAATTATCCACATCCAGTAAAATAAAAAGGATTGATGATGGTGATAATGATAAATTCAAATTCAAATTCAAATTTCTAAATTTCTCAAATTCAAATCTCATTTCTTCAAAATCGGTTCATAAGAACACTTTTTGTACGTCAAAATGATGCTACCACCGCTTCGGAAGATGCCTCGCTATGAAGAAGAAGCGGCGATATCATTATTATAATATCCTTAACTGCCGTGCAAGACGAGCCTAGCGGCATCCGGCACGGCGGGGTGCGACGTATGCCGCCCTCGGGGCGCGGGGTGAGTCGCGCGCGTCGCACCAACATGCAATTTAGGTAACTATTAAATTATTCACTTACCTATTTCGATCAAATATGCCAGCTTATCAATAGCAGAATTAGAAGTCTCCGAAATAGGCTTGAGTGTATGAAGGGTGTTTGTGTAATACAGATACAGATAAATCTTTGTTCAGTGTCTGGATGTGAAATAATAATAAGATGCTTATCAGTCAGGTCATCATGGCACAAGCTCTGTTTAGTTTGGTATCACATGACTAGTGTGATGTCTGTGAGGGAGATGCCACTTTCTGCCCTCAATTGCTTCGAAGTTGCTTGTGCGATCGGGAGTTTTCCTAGAGTTGGCCGTGTTGAAAGCGAAGTGTAACCGTGTGTTCGGGTTCCGCCCGCTGGTCTAGCACGAGCGGCGGCATCTCGTCGCTGTCGCCGTCGTCGCGCGACGCCGTGGTGGACCCCATCGCGGAGCTGCTGTCGCAGCTGTCGGGCGTGAGGCGCGGCGCCGGCCAGCCCGGCACGCCCAGCCAGCTGCAGCAGCTGCAAATGCAGCTTCAACTCGAACGCCAGCAGGCTACTGTGAGTTGATTTGTCTTTTTCATTCTTTTTTCATCTTATGTTCATGGTTATATTTATGATTATATGTACAATGTTTATGGTTGTGTGGCAGAGGAATATTTCTTTAAATTAATGATAAAACGACAGTATAAAATTCAAAGCTTGATTATAACTATCAGCATATATGTATATACATTATAACGTGTCATTCCCCTCAATTTATTGATGCCTGTTTTAAGTATCTTAAAATATAATTATATTATTTATAGTACCTATCTGTCTTATTTTTCATTTGTCTATAGGGTGAAATGGTAGAAGTCCGTTCAAGATTTAATGCCTTGTAGGTGTTACCGTCAAGACTCTATATTTAAAAAAAATGATGTGTGATATTATCAGGCGGCTCGGCAGCAATTGGAGCGGTTGCCGCGACGTACCGCCGGGGGCTCGGGCACCACGGGCAACGCGGCCCCGCCTCCCGCACCACAGCCCGCAGCGCAGCCGCCCCCTCAAACCGATGCCTCCGACTCACAATTCCTGCTGGCCGGTTTCCTTGGTAAGCCACACTTCTATTTGTACTCTCCGCATGCTTTCCAGTATAATATATTCAGCAATGCCTATCATGATCACGGGCGCGATGAAAATGTATCAACTTATTGGTATTCTAATCGATTTACATTTCGATTTATTCACGTAAAACAGTGAATTGTTTCTATTGTGGGTATTAGGCACAAGGATTTAAACTATAGTTTTAGGTTGCCATGTTTCACAATCCGTTTTAGGAATATTAAACTTAGATTTAATAGCGCACATGCTGGTCAGGTTAAGTACTTTAATCTTGACGCATGGTTTCGGCCAAGGGGTCAGACAATATTTGCCATAAGAACTATCCTTAATATATTACTATTTGTATTCATTGTTTGATATTTCAGGGGCGACAGAAGGCACGGATAGCGTCGAGGCGGAGTCCCGCGCGGCCCTACTTCGCGGACTTATGTTAGCGTCGCTAGGTCGCGCGCCTCCCGCGCCCCCGCCCGCTCCCCGCGCGCCGCCCGCGTTGCCCGCTGCCCCGGCGCTGCCCGCGCCGCGCGCC